>OZ016501.1:1749539-1764539 GCA_963966595.1 Physocephala rufipes | reverse complement strand
GGGAAGTAGGGACAGGAAAATATAAACAAAAATTTCTGTTTGGCTTGAACTGCTTCGCAGAATGCATAATAATCGTTTTAATATTAATAACTTAAAATTATTTAATGATATGTGGTTTGACGAGGAACTAATTGTAACTGAAAACTAAAATCGTATCTTAAATCCATTAGCCGAATTACTCTCCACTCAATCCGTCCCCTACTACTTATTACAATTCACTTCCAAATAATAGTAAATAAAGGGACTGGCATATTTGAGTAGTAATCGAATCGTATTTGAAAGGTACCGAAAACATAAGTTTAGTTTTGTTTTCGGTACTTTTCTATTTTTATAGCATGAAACCTTCAGAGGACTAGCAGAAGAGTCTGTTGGTTTATAATTAGATTCATTTACATAATATTGTAAAAAAACAGTTGAAATATTTTTAGAACCGCCTTCCAATGACTTAACAAACTTCAATGTTATCTCAAAAATTTAATCCAATTTATTTCCTTCGTCGAATAGAAGAGATTCTATGAGTGAAAATTCACATCAGGTCAACAGGAGATAAATACGAGAGATAAATACAAAATATAACATAATGTAAAAGAAAAAGTGTTGTTCTAATTGGTAATTGGTTATCGCTGGCATCATCAAAATACTAACGCTTTTTAATAAACTGTTAGAGTGAATCACAACAGCGGCAATAGTTTAGTATTAGCTGAGAGAGATAAGGCGAGAACCAAGAGGATGAACGGAACAATCAAGACTTCATATTTATCAAGACAATTTTTTATAAAATAAGAATATAAGAATATAATGAAATAAAAACTCCTTTCACCTGCGATTGTCGGCATTCTCGAATGTCTTTTTCGGTCTTTTACGGTGATATGTGTATTATTTTTCACGTAATTGATTTATTTAATTTCTCAGGCTTTTTCACTTTCGGTTTATTTCCATTTTCTAAGAACTTTATAAAATATTTATTATTTATTCTATTTTAATGACTTTTGCTCTTTAAGACTTTAAGACTGTTCCCATTCAGAAACAAATTATTATTAAAACATTTATCAAAAGGTTTTCAATAATCTTTTGTAATAATATGCTCTAAAGGATTTCCATTTCATTTGGTGATTCTTTTGTCACTATAGCTATTAATATTTTAGTTGTGAGATTATCTATCTCTTTTTGACAACATCGTCATAATTAAAACGTTACTTAATAACAATAAAAAGTCTGCCATATTTAAAAACATCAAATTTGAATAAGAAGGAAATTATATAATCACATAATTAAAAGCCAATAAAAGCTAACTATTTTACAAATAGCAGAATGAATTTCTAACACAATACTAAATGTATCTTATTTTGTTTATTTAAATAGTAATGAAAGCGATTTTTTTCAAAACATACATCAAGTGAACATCAAGTAATCAAGTAAATGCATAAAAACTAATAACATATTATTATGGGAGTATTAAGGGTTAATGGTTGAACATTCTAGGTATATTGTAATGTTGTCTTGTATATTTTCTTTAACAAATATAAAATCATACAAAATTATATATATTGTATTTTTGCTTCTCGTATTTAAATACTTTACAAATCCCATATAACTTTCTATCGACACAAACATAATACATATTAGGCAAAGGTTTTTATGTAAAAAAATATTACAATGATATTAAGGCAAAAATGGAGCGAAGATTAGAAAAGCTAACAAATATATAGCTTGAAAAGAAGAAAGTGTAAGTAAAAGCATGGACAGAAATTATATATCGATATGCTAAACTAAATTTATATTATTACGTACATATATACACATCCGTATAATTATATACATGCCTGTACACTAATAAATATTAAACAGATTTACTATAAAACAATCGCGAAGTAGAGAATAAAATAGAACAGAAAAATAGAAAGCAACAACATTGTCAAACTGATTATATTATAAACGCAATGGTATATACGATTACAACAAAAATATTATATACAACAACAACAGCAACATGCAAACACTAGAATATTATGAAAATACAAAAACAAAACCGAAAAGAAATACCAAATGATAAATAAACTACTCCGACTTTATGAGAAATATACATATTATATATAAATAAGTGTGAAGCAAAAAAATACAAATAAATAATAAATTGAACAGAATGCCTCAGTAAGTCAAAAATAAAGTAAAGAAAAAACAATAATGATATTTTCCTTATTTCCTCTTCTGATTGAATTTTCTATAGATTTCGATTTAAATTGTGTATGATCGCAATAAGAAGCTTTTTGATATTGATAGTCACGTTGAAGTTATTATTATAAAACAATTGTGTCAATGCATTATCAATGAAAACACAATAAATTGTGTTTTAATGCTTTAGCAACGAAGACACAAAAACATATAACGATCTCTTTAAATATTTTGAAGCTTTTTTATTTCAATTTTAATCCGTATTTAAAACTCTTACCTATGACATTCAGTCAATAAATTTAACATTTAGTTAAATTAATTCATACCGATATTGCGCTCTAATAGAGTGTGTGTGTGTGTGCGTGTTTCAAATCACTAAACTGAGTTTATTTCAAAATTTTTATTATTTAAAACAAAAATACAAGCTTGACGTTTAGTTGCTACATTTTAGATACAGGTTTTATCAATAATCGCTCTTTTTATGATTTAGCATCTTTGGACAGCGATTCGATAGATTGTCCCGGCCCGTTAGCTGCATGATTAAGTATGATTTGATATGTTTGAAGTAAACCGTATTTGCTTATGTATTGAAGATACATGTTGCACCCAAGCGTTCATTAGCCGTGATCATCTAGTGGTTAGGACCCTACGTTGTGGCCGCAGTAACCTATTAATTTTATTTTCACTCTTTGTTAATTAATGGATTAAGGATATATACTTATTCTTACGACATTATAGCTGTGGTCCTATAGTGGTACATTATCCCTTCCGTGTGTCCAAGCCTACCTTAATGCAGTTCCATCCGTGCCCAGAGGAAGAAAAAAAGAGACATTGTACGTATCTCGCTTAATACCTTAATTAATTTAGTCCGCTTGCAAACTATTCATAAAGTATCATTATTTGACTTAGCTAAAGTTCCGAATCTTTGTTTTTTGACTAAAGTGAAGGCTAATGTATTTATGGAAATAATGTCTTTTCTTTCATTTTACCTTTAAATTTTTCTCTATTTGTATTTATTAAATAAAATCTAAAAATATTTGAGCCCGAACGATGCTTTACTTGAAGAGTATTGCTAAAGTTATCAAGTTTTCACTTCCTTCTACTAGGCAAGGAAATTCGCGTAAATTTTCGTACAACAATCTCGACTAGTCTTGACATTTTCAAAAGTTTTGTATTTCAAATTCAGTTTTGGGTCTCAATTTTTTCATACCATCGGTTGAATCGATGGACATTTTCTATTAGGTTTGTAGGAATTTACGTAGAACCCAAAGTCATGAAAAGTTCATACATTTTATTTCAGAATGGTGATTATTTAAAAAACTGGAATTAATAGCCCTGCAAAATTGCCAACTGCTGCTATCATAAGATTTTTTAAATTAGCTGCCAACGAAATTCCAGAACAAATTTTCCAGTTTCCCAAGGATGGATACACTTTTGTAGCGGTTGTGTTTTCGAAAGTTTCCGGAATTGGTGTTGACAAAAATAATAGAAAAAAGGAAACAAGAACTGTATTACTAAATCCCGTTCTTCCTTTAAGGAATAAAACCTGAAAAACCTTTCCATAAAACCTTTCCGTTTAAAGCATAAAATCTGAAAAGAGGTTTCAGGTTTTAGGCTGTAGAGTGTTTGTACCAGCGGCCTGTATCGTACGGACATTTAATCCTTCTGATGGTTTTTTAAAGCCCGGAGAAAAGACGGGTGGAGGACGTGGAACAGATGCAGCTGATGTCACTGTCAGGGTGGGAGTACATATAATTTGGACGGTAACTATCCTATATCATCGTTTAAGAATACACGACTTCCTTATCAAATTTTTGGCAAATTTCGATTTTCAATTTTAGGATTTCGCATATAATCCCTGTTATTTTATAATATCCAAATGAATTGTCCGAATTTTTTCACCGCTGTTAATCTTGTCATCATAATCGTTGTCACGTTTATATTACATTAATCAAAAAGTTAGCTTAACATAATTTCTTATTATTTATTGAAAAATATCACATAGAAATTGATCGTATGATTATACCTGAAGACAGTGTTCTTCGGAAAGAAATGCTCTTAATGTGCGCCTTTAATTCCATGAACTAATTATCATTATATATATTGACACCACTATCAAATTAATTATTACTATCGGAAAAGCTATCTTCAAATAATACCAGAAGTAGAAGGCATATCCATGTTGTTCTGCAATTCCAATGCCAACAACATTTGCGGAGGCGGCTATTATAGTACCACTACTACCCAAGCCCGAACCGAAAGCCAGAGCATAAACGAGAGGCAGCCAAGGCAACTCCCTCTTCTTGGACACCGTAATACTAGCATGTAACATAGCTCCTGCGATTAATTTCGAATTCATAATCGTCGATAAAATGCCACACAACCAAACAATTAGAAGGACAGCAACAACGAGACGTGCATCCGGATCCGTTGCTGTAATAGTCTCTTCGGCAAAGTCCCCAATGTGTTGGAAGAAATCAAGTTCATTAAAGACTTCGTTTAAAACAAAAAAGCAGGCAATAAAAAGCAATGAGCACCATTGTACATGCGCCAGAATCGATTCCATATCCTCCATATCAGCGAGAATTAGAAGCAACATTGCTCCCAACAATGCACTCCATCCCAGTGATAAATCCCCCATACTCGGGATGAGGTGAAAAACGAACAAAACGAGGGTAAAGGCGACAGATATAAGAGCTTTTACCAGCAGTACCTTATTCCGTATGGGGTACTTCTTTTTCAGTTTTTTTAGTGTTTCTTGAAAGTCATCCGCCGGTTTGTCTACTTTGGCCAAAGTGTTGAGTCGGACCCGCATGCGTCTCACCTTGGAGACAATCGCTGCTCGCACTGTTTGCTCGTCCTTGGAATAATTCGGCACCGCTAAGGCTGCATGTTTCCAAGCAGTAATGATGCGTCGTAATCGTGTTACCTCGGGAGAATCCTTAAACTGGATCTTTCGTATGTTACGAAAATTCAAGCGTATCTGTATGTATGTCTGCACTGCAATAATAAGAGTTCCGGGTAGCATGTGCAAGAAGTATTTGCCACTGTTTAAGTCTTTGTCGTTAAAATATGGATTAAAAGCAATCCTGAAGTTAGGGTGGTCAGTGTAGGGCGTCACCGTGGCCCCGATATTTGTAAAAATGATCATTGTAATTAGAACAGGAACCGGATGTACGTCCATTACCTCACACAATCGCAGACAAAGAGGACCAATAATCAAAATCAAGCACATGTTATCAATAATCATCGCGCTAAAGAGAGTGATCACTATGACGAAATTAATCGCTGGCCAGATGTGTCCGTTAAACATTTGGAAAATCTTCACACCCAAGTAATCAAAGATACCCGTCTCCATCGTGATTGCTATCAAAACCGTTACACCAAATATCACAAGCAACTCCTCTGTGTTCAACCAGTCGATTAACTTCGTTAAATCCGGTCGAAGATGTATCGTAGCAATAATTGCTTCTGCCAACGTGGTTATAAATATTACGGCGAAAGTTCGATGCAAAATGTCGAAGCCAATTATTATCAGGAGTATGCTGAGGATTATTGTGATACATATAAAACAGCACATTGTGGTAACCGGCTTATTATTACTAGTTAGTTGCAAGGCTACCGCCTGAGCTGGTGCGTTTGAAATGAAATGATATCGAAGTATCCAACCTTGAGCATTTTCTGGTTTGGCGCTAAGTTCGAAAACATGCTTGCGTGTGTGCAGTTTGTCAATATTGACCGATTTTGATAATGGCAGGGTCCATACTTTTGTGAGCTTCTTAGTCTGGACGACGACTTGCTTTTCATCTAAGCGAACATTGTGCACTTGAACCTTAATAAAAGCATTATCGGCGTCAGCCTTGAAAGGGTACAAAATATCGGTATCTTCGGACTCGAAGGGTCCCACCAATTCAATCCCTAATAGATGATCTTGTGGCACTTTTTCAATGTCGTAGTCTGCTGTTCCTTCTGCCGGTATGGATACCATTCCAGGCAATATCTCTGTCACAGGCGCCATCATCAGTAGAATCGTGAAAATTGCCCAAATAATTAACAGGATTATTATTTTGGCCAAATTTATATAAACTTTCCAACGGTTTGTGGATTCAACTTCGGATTTATCGATTTCAACAAGATCGTTCTCAAAAGGCGATTCATCTCTCTTGTCTGTATTAATATAAACGTCTTTTGCCGTTCCCCCTTCATCACCGGCACGTAACCGCTGCTTTAACAGTCTATAATTTCTAACATCGGATAAAGAACTCTTCCATGTTTCATCCGAAGCTGCCAGACTATGATCACTCATAGACATCGCGGCACTCATAGACTCGATGGACATCGCACCACAGACCGATCCGGCGATATTGTGTATAGAATGAATGAAGATTTCCGAGGCTACTGCATGTGCAGAAAAATTTATAGACTGAAAAATATTTGGCCTTACAGAACTCTTTTATGCGTTGAGCATTCGAAATATGGTTTTCGAATGAAGTTTAAAATGAATTATGAAAAATAAGAATTTTTATTTAAACCCGAATGTTTGAGTAATTTTTCTTTTTTCCTATTTTTTCTATTCTACTGATGACACTTCAAGAACACGTAGACACAAAAGAGCTATTTTGACATTACGGACGTATGAGAATACTATTCTCATTTTGTGGAACGCAGACGTCGATTTCATTTTCGTTGACAGAAGTCGGTTTGACGAAGATTTTACTTCATATTTTAGAAGCTATAGTTTTTTTAGATTTTCCGCCCTACACCCAAAGGCTGAGACTACATTAACTTTATTCTTCCGTTTGTACGCACGTTTAATCCGAAATTGTATGACGCTATTGGACATTATCAATCCAGGGTAAATGGGCGTGACACGGTCACAATTATACCATACCATAAGTGGGTATTTTTGAGAAAATTTGTGGCGATGATGAATTAGTAGATTTGAATTAACCAAGAATGGGGCGTGTAATATTAAATGTGGTGTGTAGGCCCCACTGGTTATTGGATATAAACCGTGAATTTTTGTCTTACGAACTGTTGAAAACAAACTGAGAGCGATAATAAAAATTGAGGTAACAGGAATAAAGAACTAATTGACAAAATTGAAGAAATGAAAGCACGTCTTAGTAGATATACTGTTTTCGTTATGCAAATAGCTAATCAACGAGACTGTACCGAGCGGAAAATTGTAACTACATATATTCACACGACGAAAAAACCTTATGTGATTTGTAATAGCAATAACAAAAAGCACGTGAACATCAAGAGAAACTCTGCGAATTCAGTGACATTGACGGCGACAATAACGAAATCGGTGACCTCGAAAATTACAGGGACAATTCACTGCGAATAAAACAACGGGCAACACATTTTCATTGAACGATTAAATATTGCAAAATTTCAATGATTTTTATAGAACGGAAATTTAAATATAGAAAAAGAAAAAGTGAAAAATGCTTTAGTTTCTGTTGGAATTGCTGTCTTGCCCAGTAAGATACGAGGCCAATCTATGATCGCCGTTGACTGCTTGTTGTCAACATAGGCGCACACTGTTACACGCCCATCGTATACATGCGCACAGGCACGCACAAAACACACACACTCGCACTGTCCGCATTCTTCAATTTATTAAAATATTTCCAATTTATTAAAAAAAATTAAGTTCTATCCATTTTATGCTATAGTTCTCCATTAAAAATTATGAATCGCAAAGGCGCGAACAATAAATAGTGGGTCTAATTCACCCACCGGCTGAAAGAAATTAAATAGATAAACTCGAGAGCTTCCTACAAATCTTTTTCTTGCCATTTTCATTAAAACATCTCCATAATTTCGTAAACCCGTGCGACGTCTTTTTAAACTGCTCTACAAAGTTTGCATTTTTTCATTTTAGAGTAATTTAATAAAAATAAATTACTGCATTAATGATTTTTTACCACTCCCTTTATATTTTGATTAACTTTTCATAACATTTATGACATCTGTGAAGTATGAATAATAAATTAGCAGAAAGCCTTTTGCATATTTAAATGGAAGAAATCGATACCTAAACGGAAGCGAAAATACTGCCCACCAAAAAAAATATTTATGGAATACACAGGTGAGTCTGACCACCGGATAAATATTGAGATCAAATGAAAAGCATATCTGAAATAAAATGGTTTGATTCGTGGTAATCAATAAGAAAGTAATGGAAAATGTTTAAAGCAGACAATGTTAAGGAAAGCTTTAGAGAAGGGTCAAGCACCCTTCATATTGCAAAAGCGAGACTTTCAGAAGCACATAATTTAAGTCACTTTGGTCTTCTACAGATATCTATTAAATATTGAAAGCAACTGGAAAAGGATGGTGGGAAGGATGGAATCGTCAGGATTCTTAATTGAAATTTGTGAAAGTCTTCTATTCGATTTTTCTCTTTTCTTCGATCCGTAAACTTTAATAATTTAAATCAAAATGCTAAAATTTCATTAAAACTTAAACCAGCTGATTTTCAATGGTCTACGAAATACTCCATTAATCAGCTTAAATAATACATGCACACTATGCAAATAATTCGCAACCATCGGCCAACGACATCGTTACCAATATTATCAGAATTGCTATTATCATTGTCATGTAATCTCATAAGGATGGATAACTGGGTAAGTATTCCCGTAAGTGTCTCTTCTAAGTAAGGGAGTTACTATGCCACCACAAATCTGCCATCATTTATTTTGTTGTTGTGGTCGTAACTCTTTTGACATCGTTATTGATTTTCAATAAGCTCACCCTCTCTTTCTGTTTTTTACACTTCATACAACATTTTGGAAAATTCGACGAACTTCGAAGAGATTTTATGACTAACGTTCTAATTTCGCGTTCGCGGGCGAGGAAAACTTTTCTACAAAATTTATCACGTTTTTCCATCTTTCATTCTTCTCCCCTTCCTTATATAGTTATTACTCTGTGAAAAGATGTAACCCCTGTTTAAGGATATGACAATGTGCGCAATTTTGTTAGATATTATTATAAATGTTTGGAGATAATATTTCTTTTTAATTTTTCTTTTGTTTCTATCTGTTTGGTTAACGTGACAATATATCATTGGTTTCATAATTTTTTCTTCTGATTGACCACGTTCTTCATTACGAAACTAAATCAAAATCGTGTGCTTTTACGAATATTAAAACCAAGAATATTTGCAATTGATGTTTTGGTAACTGAAAGGGAGATTTTCCAACACATTTAATTTAAACAAAATTGACAAAATCGTTCACTTTTTCTCTCTCCCTCCTTCTTCTTGACAAAAACATCAAACAAGCAGGCCAATAATCTTTAACAAGACCTTGGGGTATAAAAGTTTTTAAGAGAAGAAGGAAAGATATTTGGAAAACACCACCAAAAAATTCATTACGAAAGCTGGGGGAACAAAAATGTCATAAAAGACTGTCACATATCATCATGTTTCTTTCGCAAGAGTAATTTGTTTTTGTTTACAATCTTCTCGAATTCATGAGACTGAGACTCAGTCCAACAAAAAAAGTAAAATAAAAAAGTAAACTCAGTTTGGGTAAAATTTTCAACTTTGACTTTAATTCATTGTAAATGAAAATATTTAGTTATAAAAATATATTTGCATTGGGATATTTAGTTTATTCGCCCTGGTCGAGGCTTAAGTACCCTACACGCTATCCGTATTCGTAGTAGAGGCTCAGTAATTAACAGACTATTTTTTCGATATTTGTTTATATACTATAGTTTATGTGACAATATGTCTACAGCCTCTCCTGTAGTAGTTATTTTCGGCGGATCACGCCCACCTTTTTTAAAATAATTTAGTATTCATGGTTTTGTCTTCAAATTCGCGCTACAAATGTTGAAACTGAGCTTCGTATGAGTATACATTCATACAATCTACAAAAAGTAGGCGTGGTTCTCATCAGATTTCGCCCATTTTGTACAAATACGCTTACAACAAAAAACACAAGTATTCTCTTGTGCCAAGTTTTATGACCATATGTATCTTCGTTCTCTCGTAATCGTGATTTCAACAGAGACAGACAGACAGGTGGACAGGTTTAAATTGACTCTGGAGATGGTTCTGATCCAGAATATATACACTTTTCATTATAAAACATACCTTCTTTAATGGGCTGCAAACGGAGGTACATATTTAATATACACCCCTTGGGTGTAGGGTATAAAAATTCTGACGCAAAGAAGTTGAAACCCAGCCTGTTGATATATTTTTCATACTCCGAACACAGAATGGTCTCCGAATCAGACCAGTGAGGATTTCACCCTCAAATATTTTATACAAGATCTCTTCAAAACAAATGTAATTTTAAATCAGAAATCATAATATTTTTATAAAGAAATCAAATTTTTTTATGCGCAAAATGCAGATATGATTTATATCGCAATATTATGACAGGCGCATGTAATTATTATCTTTGAAAAATTGTTCAATAAATGAATTAGTGAATTTTGTAACTCTCAAATTTAAAGCACCCTCAAAGTTATTACTCAGTATATTAAAATTAATTATTTTTATAGCAAAGCAAATCTTTGAAACATGAAGGTAGTTTTTACCCTCCAAATACATGACACGATTTTATGGTAATGACAAACCCTCTTACACAGTTATATACTAAAAATATGAACGTACATCCGCAGTCATACGCGCGGATAAATAAAATTGATTAAAATGTAGATGAAAAGATATAAAGAACATTCAATTAATTTACGCTAAACAAATAGAAAATTATGTATGAAATTTTTTATTTTACTATTTTTGTCAGTCTCGCATGATCACGAAAATAGAAGGTGAATAAAAATGCATAGTAAAATGCACAGACGAGAAACAATTACTGAACGATTGTGGCAAAGTAAACGATTAAAAGGGGAAATAGAGTTAGACGGCCAAGTGTGAATAAAAAATTGAAAATATGAAGCCAAGACTAAGCGGCACAATGACCGATTTCAGCTGAAACAACTCAACAGAACGCAATCCGATATTATAGCAGATAATCGAACGCTTCACAAGAGTGTTGAGTATCATCCACACGTCGGTGCAATTCAATTTTGACATAACGATGGCGTGCCGCAATACCTTTCAAGGACGATTTGCTTTCCGGCGTTGGTTGGTGACAATTGCTGCCATTCGATCAACTCGCACAATGAATGAATATATAACAGTTTGACATTATCAAAACTATCAAAAATAAAGCCTTAAGAATAAAAAACAAAAACACAGTTCGAAAGCAACAAGTTTTTTTGATAAAACTAACAGTGCAGTTCTTCACTAACTTTGAGCCGTCTACCTGTCTGTTCCTCCGTTATTCATCCACGAAATATTGCGTTTAAAGAAATAATTTTTACATGTCTTCGATAATAATTTCTCACTTTTGTTGCAAAAGTAAATAAATTTGTGAAGAAAAATAAAAGAAGAAAATAATTATGGACAATTTTATAAATATACCCACCCACCTTTCTTTTGCACGTTATTTTATTCGTTTTTTTTATTTACCCAAGAAACATGTCTGGTGCTTAGCTTATTGTAGAAGTAATGGCTGCCTATGAAGCAAGACATATTTCTTTGAGTTTTTGTTATTAAAAAAAGTGCGTTTTACTTTATCGGAAGCCACTACTACGACACTACTACCATAACAAAATAAACCACCGACATGTTGCCTGTCGAGAAATCAAACCAAGTTTGATTTGTTGGGAAACTGGTTTCGGAGAAACGGGTACCATCTTTCTTCGTTCAGATTTGATTGTGTAAGGTCGCTCGTATTTAGTGTTAGTATCTTGTAGCTTATCATTTACCCATTTGCTCTTCACGATAAGTATATGCGTAAACAGGGTTAACCGTTGTCTATTGCGTTTTTGGTGGGTCCTGGCAGAAGTCAGCAGCTTTATTAGTCTATATTGTTTTTGTTTTTATTATTTTATTCTTTTTAATAACTTGTCTATTATTATTATTTTCGCTTTGTGCTCTCTAGAGAGAGGTTTAAATATAATGTCGTATGTGGTGTTTACTTGTGCTTTTATAATTCGTTCGTTAAATGCCTATTATTCGCAACTTTCTGCTTCTGTTACATGAGCGCTACCTTGAGTATCTCCCTCATGTGGGATAGATTCATTTATTTCATATTGATCATTTGCTTCATATTGATCATCATATTGATTCATTTGATTCATAGATTATTTGTTGTTGAACTATTGGTAGTGTAGTGCAGTAGTGTAGTTGAACTAGAATCCGTCTTAGGTTATTTCCCGTTTTAAAGACTGTATTGATACACCTTTATTTCGATGCCTCCGTGTACTGGTGCGATAATGTTTTCCATAGGTTTCATCACAGGTTTTGTTGTTGTGTACTCTGTATTTTTATACGATACACCCATATGGTGAATATCTTCTGACTCAGAATCATATCCTGAATCGATTTAGCTCTACCTGTCCGCCAGCCTCTGTTCCATGCCATATGACTCAATATTCCTAAGTGAGTTCTAGGATAAATATTCACATCCAATTCCATCTACGAAATTAACTACACACATTGTTCAGACATATTAGGTATAATAAGTGGACGCAGTTTTCATTTGAGCTTATAATGATACAGAATAGATATGTCAAATTTAATGAGAATATCAGATCTCGTACTCCTACAATTGTAATTTCTACAGACAGACTGACATATAGACGCAGACTGCCTATCGGTCATTGTGCCTATACATCAGTCTGTCTACGAAAATTCCAATGGCAGGAGTGCGAAAGATGTGGAGTCAGAAATTCTCCTAAAATTTCTCCACACATATTCCATATTATTATAGGCTCGGATGAAAACAACTCCCACTTCTTAAACTTACTATGTGTGAACATCTTGTGTAGTTCCCATTGGAGGAGAAAATTTATCTCAGAATTATTTTGCAAAAATGTGATTTACATCCAGATGCCTCTCGGTGTTTAACGTGAGTGCCTGCCGTGTTGGCTTAAACTCACGGTGGGCCTACCCACACTCGGGATTACTAGGTAGACATTATGAACTACCTTATATACCGGCAATCATCGGCCACGGCTGCAACTTTGCCCTATTGCACCTTATGTGTACCTATGGAATGCCTGGGACACAGCAGACATTCCTCGCAGGTTAGCGATCGAGGCCTATATAAAACCTCTGCCGGTGTTTGGCCACCGGCTGCCGAGTTGTCGGAGGCTGCCTCCTCACGCAACTCTACGCGGAGACTCTTTGGTCTCTACCCGCGTAACTTTGGGTGGTACCAACAACCACCACGAAGCTCTCAACTTGTGAGAAGCCTACCCACTGATGCACTATATATGTGGGCTTTGGATTAGCGGGGGTCGAAGACCCTATACCTTGTGCACCACCCGTGGTACCATTTTCGAGCCTTTGGTAAGGCCTCGGAACTAGTCTGCGTAGTTCATTGGATTCACATCCACCAAAATGTGTGGATTCTTTGAGAAAAAATTAATAATAAGAAGGGAAATGTAAAATTAAAATTTGCGCGTAACACGCACTGTACCGCTGAACCATTTATTTATATTACTGGTGTAGGGTATACAAGCTTCGGCCAATCCAAAGTTAACGTTCTTATTTGCGTCGAATTTAGTTCTGTTATTCCAACCAACGAGCTACTTTCTCCACCAAAAACTCAGCAGTTTTGTGAGCTATTTTATAAATAACGCTATAAAAATATTCTACATAAGATATAGGAGCAGTTTTGATTACAGAGAGAAAAAGAGATAGTTGATTAATCATTTTTCATTAGAATGATATTCTAATTATCGTTTTCGGAAAATAAAGAGTTTCAAAAATTCAAAATGGTATTTTAAAAAATGCTCCATTAAAAATGTAGAAATTTAAGCTTTGTTTTTGTTTTCATAAAAGTTGGCATATTTTAAATAAAACATTTGACATTTATGTGTCATACAAGTATTCTATTTGTAGCACATTTTTTGCAGCTGCTTAAAATAATCACTTCTTTAAAAGAAAATTTCACATTTTACCACATCTGACGAAATGTGAATGTGAATGAAGGATAAACGGCAATGAAAAATATACGAAATAGTTCCAAAATTTTTGTTGCAAAATAGGAGTAATTTTAAGGAAAACACCGAAAAGTAAAAAACTCAAAATAAAAGCAATAAAATATTAAATTTAACTGATGATACATTTCGAAAATATGGATAAATTTTTTTCAGACAACCCGTTGCAGTAAATCTGGAAATAAAACAGATTTGTCCAAACTTTGCCCAGCAATTTATATTTATGAAGTGCTATAAAAATCGCCTTAAAGTTATAAAAATATTAATATATACTGTTAAAAACCCTTTTGTTTGACAAAGATCACCTCTCACAATGGTCTATTCCTTTCTTCAAGAAACAATTAACCAAGATAGATTTTAAATTTCTCGTTTTCGCTTCGCCATTGGATCAGAACAAAGCTCATATAAATAAATAAATAAATAAATAAATAAAAATAAATAAATATATATATATATATATATATATATATATATATATATATATATATATATATATATATATATATATATATATATATATATATATATATATATATATATATATATATATATATATATATATATATATATATATATATATATATATATATATATATATATATATATATATATATATATATATATATATATATATATATATATATATATATATATATATATATATATATATATATATATATATATATATATATATATATATATATATATATATATATATATATATATATATATATATATATATATATATATATATATATATATATATATATATATATATAT
>OZ016501.1:1476499-1746499 GCA_963966595.1 Physocephala rufipes | reverse complement strand
AATTTTGAGTTAATCTTAATAAGAGGACCCTTATTTGAAGATAAATTAAATCTATGCTTAATTTAATAAATTCTATTTTATATTTATACAATTCGAAACATGACGAGTGACGGGGATTACGATCTTTAATATTCATTAAAATACCAGTTGTTATAGCAGACCTGATCATAGCAGATACCGATCACACTACATTTTATTTTAATGTATAAAATAATGTTTTTCTAAGTGAATATTGTTTTTTTCTAAATTGAGTAAAATTATGGAATTATCGAAATTCTGCTGAAATTTAAATTTTCGATCGTCATCTCGAAATAGGCTGTTCCTTTTGGATGGAAAATCACAATCAATGAGAGCAAAAATTTATTAGCATTTCAAAAAAGAA
Source organism: Physocephala rufipes (assembly GCA_963966595.1). Taxonomy (NCBI): domain Eukaryota; kingdom Metazoa; phylum Arthropoda; class Insecta; order Diptera; family Conopidae; genus Physocephala; species Physocephala rufipes. The sequence goes on along the minus strand of OZ016501.1, from coordinate 1,746,117 downwards.
AAAGAAACGTGAAAATGAGTTTAATGAAAATTCTAGTTTTTGTCTTTTAAAACTACGATTTCGAATGAAGGCAAAGTTTCATATTAGCAAATTGACGAGGTTTGCGTTGAATATTTGGAATATATATTTGAATGCTAAATATAATAACTAAAGCTAAAAAAACATGACATCAGTGCGTTCGCAGGTCTACAACAAATTAATACACACGGTAGACAAATTCGTGCCGAATAATCTGCGGCCGTTATGGACACATCCAGCTGGTAATTGCAACCTTGTATTATTTGCGTTGAAGGAACATTTTGAAATAGTAAGGCAGATTTTATGAGCACACTTGAGATCTAAAGGAGCTTTTGTGCGCGCAACAATCAGGGTCACGATCCTTAATTAAGTATATTGCTGAAGTTATAATAAACTGACTAATTTTGGTTAATTCAGTTCCACGATTCCTTTCTCCCCGATAATTAATTAACTAATTCAATCTGAAATTTTTACAGGTCCAAAAACAGTATTTTTCTGGGCTCCAGCATTTAAAGCAGTAAGTGAATACAATAATAACTGTCTAATCTGACTTGATTAATATTTGTCCTTAAAACAGGGCCTTGTCATTAGCAGTTTGGGAGATTTGAACCGTCCGGCGAATACAATATCAGCAAGGCAATCTGCTACACTGGCTGTAACAGGAATTATTTGGTCTAGATGGTCTCTCATTATCAAGCCAAAAAATTACACTTTATTTGGCGTTAACTTCGCTGTTTTCTTATTACAATCATATCAAACTTATCGGGCTATGGCCTATGGTTGAAAGGGATTGCGCTCCAGTACGAAAGAGGACGATTAATATACACTAATAGCAAAACCAATAATACAATAAAATGACTAATGATTATTTAAAATATTTGTTTCGTTTGATCATTCGGATAGTTTGGAGTTTTCAAATTTTCTTGAGGTTTTAGTTTAAGTATTGGAATTTTGAATGGGTTTCTGACACAATATCATAAAAAGTATTGACATGAACTTCTTATCACAAATATAGAGAGTGAGAGAGAGGAAACTCGATGAATGGATATCGTTATGTCCGGGCACATTTTTTTGTGTCGTTTGATATGATTGAGTGGCGTGATTCTTAATGAAATTATTTTAATACTAGAACGCCTGTTATAAGAACTATTCGCAACGGATTTTGCAAAAGAGAATTAAGTTATTTGGAACTTAGCGAAACTGTTAATCGGTAGCAATTTACCTTCAAGAAGGATGGAAACGTTCCAATAACGAACTCTATCGTTATTTAATCGCTCTGAAATTATATTATTTGGTTATAAGCGCACACGTTTATTTAAAAGACCATACGGTTTTATGCAATATTTTAGTAAATATTTTCTTAGTAAAAAATGTACTTTGGTTGCGCTGAATTTAAATAAATCAGCATTATTGGTGAATATAATTAATTCATCTATATATTAATAAATATTCAGAAATTATCCTTAAAGTTTACTATTTCTGAGAATCCCCAATTCAAAATGAATATTTCGCCTCTGTTGGGCATTTAAGGGTTAAACTTCTAGCAAACCAAAGCATAGAGTGCTTTCTTTACTTCGAACTACCTCGTGCCGTTAGATAGTTTCGGAGCTTTTTCTAATTCAGTTCGATCGGTTTGATGATATTTGATTTGATTGTAAATTCTCTCCGGGAATATTTTCTAAACATTTATTGATGCAATTAGAGGAAAGGTATTTCGAAAAGTTAGAGAGCAATCTATTGCCAAGGCCAAGGTGAGTTGTTTCACGGCGTTCAAGGCACGGGCACGATGCCAACCAGTAGCCGAACTTTTAATTGTGTTACGATGACGTTCATACAGTTGCACACATTGAGAACTTATCGTTGGGATATGCACCCAAACAAACTCACACACAAACAATTGCATAAGAAAAGTTCGTTCGTATGAATACCTCTCCGAACGTGTGAACAGGCAGAGCTTATGAAATCGACCTTGTTTGATGATTATATTTTTATTTCCTTTTTCATCTCGGTGCTCGGTGGTTCCGTATAGTCAAATGCTCACATCTGCATTCATTTTGTTTTAGATTGTCGAATTATAATTAATCGTTATAAAGGCTTCTGTTGTAAAGGTTTCTTAGGCCCTCTACTCTTTAAGCCATTGCAGAGTCATCTGGAAAGATAATACAAAATGACATCGATGGCAACACCCTCAGGAGCTCCATTACCTCCACCTCCAACGCCACCACCGCCACATTCCTTCAAGAGTCTACCAACAAAACTTTACAACGGGCTTGTTAATTCAGTGGATAAATATGTGCCAGCCAAATTGCGACCATTATGGGTCCATCCTGCTGGTTTGTTGTTTTAATAGTTTGTTCACGAAACACTTGTCTCTAACAAACTTCTACTTTTTCAAATTTTCAGGTCCAAAAACGGTCTTCTTCTGGGCTCCTTTCTTTAAATGGGTAAATACGATGATCTTAAGACTATCCGTGAATACTATATTTATTCATTATATATTATATATTATGGTAATGTATTACTCTCTTAAGGCTGTTCGAAAATACGATGTTATTCCATTATTAACATTATTATACTATATCGTTATACTTATTATACCCTACACCCGAAGGGATAGAGTATATTGATTTCCTTAGTTTGTGGAGGCGTGGAAAGTATGGAAAAGTGTATATATTCCTGTTCAGAATAACCTCCTGAGTCGATTTAGACCGAGCGTCGGTCTGTGGCTGACTGTGGGAATCACGATTGCAGTCAAGGGAGAGGGACATGAACATGAAATTGGGCGCGAAAATTTATGGTCGCCATAGGCTATCTGAGATTGAAAATGTGGTAATCGGTAGTGCCGCGCTTATTTTTTATACAAAATCTTTTTTAAAGGCCGTTTTTCTAATTTGCAATCTCGAGTTTTATAGTCGATATGTTTGTATTATATATTATTATTTCACGACAAAGGGCCGGACGCTGCCCTTCTCGTGTGTTGCCTTGTTTGACAGATTGTGTTGAAGATGAGTTAGATCTAAATTAATCAATACACGAAAAATGGATAGTTAAATGAATAAGGGGCGTGTCGACTGGTTATTAGTCAGTTACTGATACTGGTTATTATCACACTACAAAATTACATTACGGATGTAGGGTATACAAACTCCAAGAGAGCCGATGTAACCGTCCTTACTTGTTACTTTCCATTTACTTAAATTTGCGTAGATATATATATGCGAGTGCATGTGTGCATGCGTACGGGTTTGATCGGACTGAGGGGTTGAATTGGCTGTCAGGAAGCGGTTGGAGACACATTTTGTTAATGACGGTTCAAATAATTTTTTCGCATTCAAAAATTACGCACAATATGAATGAATATTTATGAAAAGATTAATATTTTAGATGATTGTCTTTCATTCGTGCCTTTATCTATATCGCTTATTTTATCTACTTCTTGATATTTATTTTAATGAGTTCTACTTTCTTGAATTAATTTTATTAAAAAAAAGTAATATTAATAAAATCCAAAACTTGTTACTTAAAGGGTCTTGTCATTGCTGGTCTCTCGGATTTGGCTCGACCTCCCGACACACTGTCGGTTCAGCAATGCGGCGCTTTGGCTGCTACCGGCATAATCTGGTCAAGATATTCGCTTGTAATCATTCCAAAAAATTATAGCCTCTTCTCTGTGAATCTATTTGTTGGAATAACTCAATGTATTCAACTTGGAAGAGCGTTTTTATATCAACAAGAATTGAAAAACAAGCAGAAAACATCGGAAGATTTGAAAACGTTTCCAAAATCAATGTAAAATGCTTAATTATTATCAATTTGTTTGGTGGTGCATGAACAGAATTTTTGTTGTTTTAAATTTGGTAGCCATAGCCCGAACACACATGCATATACATATTTAAAAACGTAGTTTTAGGTCAAAATTAGTTAGCTCCTAATAGTAAATATTCTCCTAACGCAATAAATAATTTCTTCTTAAACATAATTGTTAAAATGTAAAATGTGCAAAATTAATTAATAGAAATAAATATACAATATGTTGACATTTTTAAAACAATTCTAGCTTATTACTTTATTATTCATTTCTCATCAGTTTCATGGCAATAACCGTTATACCACTTAATTAAAATTCAGCATGGTCCAGCGAAAGCTTGAAGGAACATAGACATAGTGAGGTGAGGACCACATAATTAAAAAAAAATTTTAGAATGAAATAAATGAGAGCGTTTGATATAAAGGGCATTATATAAAGGTCTTTATTCAATTTCTTACTTTATAAAGCATTATAAAGTCATCCAAACATTTGATAAATGAGAAAGTATATTTTGTTAAAATGTATAAGAATTTATATTAATCCTTAAGTACCGTTCTTTTAGGACGCAAGTGTGATGATGGATTTCCAAAAAAGCGAAAAACAACTATTGTAAAATTTCAATTAGTATTTAAATTAGGAAGGTCGATTTAATTGAAGTATTTGTAAATATTTATATTACTTTAGTCTTCTTTCATTTGAATATTCATATAATTTCACTCGAAATACTGACATTATTCGAATAGTTTTATAGTGAGTAAATATTTATGATTCGTAATGATAATTTTAATAAAATTCAAATTAGTGATGAGCGTTTAATGAAAGAACCCGATATACATCCATATCGTTGTTACCAAAATCCACCCGAGGAGTAGCCTCCTGGCGGTATGCGACCTCGCGAAGCTTGGCCTTCTCCATCGCCATTAGTAGAGTTCATTACATTCTTGTTTGCATTGTGCTCGGAACCCTTGCTACCGGATCTGCTCTTATCAGTTGATTCGTTCTGTCTCGATTGTATTTCAGCAGTTTGCTTCGTCATATCCTCACGTAATTTCTCTACGACAATATTAGCATCGGTCGAGCCCATGCAAGCATTTAAATTCGATGAGTTCTGTTGGTTATATTTGGGTCGTGGCGCATTTATGGAAACATCGGGCTCGGCAAATATATCGGAGTGGCCGCCACCTGGTGGTTTTAAGACACGACTAGAAGGACGGGCGCTGTTAGTGAGACCGATTTTTAATTCAGTGGATGTCATCTTAATATTTTTTCACCTCAATCGATATTTTAGTAAACGTGAAAAATCTGAAATACAATAAAAAATCTGATCATCATTAGATATGTATTACACATATGAGCTTTATTTACCCTAAAATAAGATTGATTTTATGTTTATAAAAAATTATAAAATATACAAAAGTGACGTCTGCGATCTAGACAAAAATTTCTACCTTGCGTATAGTATTGCACCAATTATGGAGTGTATGACAATGCACGGCGTCGGCTTCGGAAAAACCTTATATTGTCATCGGTTTTTGGAGAGGGATATTTACATTCAAACGTACATATATGCACACATACTCCGTCTAAAAAACACTAGTGGAATAACGCTTTAGATGACACCATTTACCAAATTAGATGCATATAAAAAATAACACAGAGGGCATGTTTTACATTTAGTTTTTAATACTTCAACAAATTTGATTACGAAATTATATTAAATATTTAATAAAATATGTATTATAAGCCACTTAGTAACTTTATTACATCTTATGCATACATAATTGGGATTTTGCTCTTAAATGCCGCTATTAAATTTATACTTTTTTTGTTTCAACAAGCAGTACTTACGATACTCATATGTCGTTGCTGTCCCCAGTTCTTCGGACCGCGCCTTAATGCAACTAAAATGACTTTTCAACGTAGAATGAAGAAGGCAGGTCGTTCAAGTAAAGAGCGAATCAAGCCGCCATAACCAATATTTTCAATAATTTTGTTTTTTTACTAACAAATTCCGCTACAAACCTTTTGCATCTGTTTCGTCACTTTAGGAGAATTTACACGAACGCTTCCTCTCAAGAAACAAATTTTTTATGCGATAAAACAAAACATAAATTGACAACACATATCATTTATTATGAAACAAAAATGAAATCTTGAAGTTATTTGGTGCTTTTAATTAGTGAAGTCACTGTTTTCGAAACAAAGTTTATAGATGGGACACTAATCTTTTTTCTTTTTTTTCTGGTCTTGCAATTTATTTGGCAATTATTGCATTCTAACCATTATGGACAGATCACAATCATTGTCTGTTTTGTGATTTGTCACAAGTCAGCTGTTTCTTTCTTTGCTGTCAACTTTGTTCTGCAGTATGGGACTCGTTCACTTTCGTCTTTTGAAGCTCAAACAACAGATTGATCGTTACTTAATTTTAACCAAAACCAGCTCAAATGTCATTCACCTAGTAAAATTGCTACAAAATAGATGATCTAATATTTGCTTTGAAGTTCTTCCTAGTGTGTAAATAACAAGCACAATAAAATTCGAATTTCGATTATTCACATTCGTTTCTCGGAAATATGAAACCAGCTACATCGGCTATTTAATAAAAAAATCTGTTCTGACTGCGTGAACACCACACAGTACAATTCAAAATAAACTGATGTTTCCAGGATTCTATTATAATTTGGTTGCAGAGTGGATCCTTTTTCAAGCGCGCTTTGTTAGAAGTTTATAAAAAATATGGGTTCGAAGAGACCAAAAAGGAACGTGGTCAGGCAGGTGATTATTGAAATATCAGATTCTGAAACAGAATTAACAGATGGGCCACCTAACAAAAAAGTTCGGTCGAGATCGAATACGGCAGGTGATAGAGATGGAGATGAAATATATACGTTGACAACTACACAGTAGGTTTGAATAAAATACAACTAAATATATCTATAGATACAAAGACATTCTAACATTAATTAAAAGGAACCGTTGGGCTAAATCTAAGGATCCAGTTCTAAAGGCGAATTCGTCGAAGTCCAAGCAATCGAAGAAAGACACAAATAAAAGCAATGAAACTGTTTCAGATTTTAGTAATGTTGAACGGGAAGAAGCTTTTGAGCATAATAGCTCCGCTAATGATTCGTTACCACTTACGGGACGAAGTTCGTTTTGGGGTATGTCAGCTTTTTGTTTAATTTTAAAATGAATATGCAATTGTATGCTTTTTCTGGTATTTCAGGTCGGCGTAAGGTATGGCAAGTTCATGAGTTACTGGCGGAAACAACAAATATTAATAGCAATGCGGCGAAAAACATTGTCAATTTGTTTGAGAACGAAAATACTATTCCTTTTATTTGCCGGTATAGACGCGATTTAGTTAACCACATGACACCGGAAGAACTTCGTGATATTAAGAATACATACACTGAAATTGTAAATTTACGAAAAAAGGCAGAAGCAATAGTCACTCAATTAGAGAAAGAAAAAGTCATTGATCAAGAGATTCGCTCGGAAGTTCTAAGTGCGAAAACTGCAGAGGAATTGGAATTTTTGGTAAAAAATCATTATTTTCCTTATATAGGCATAGATTACATAGATTACCATATGATTACTGCGTGAACGAATAACTTATTCCTTTGTTTCAGTATGCACCGTACAAACCAGCTAGCAAGGGTTCACTGGCTGAACGTGCTAAAGCTCTCGGATTACAAGATATAGCAGATCGAATTTTAGATGGTGCACACCCATTTGTGCGTTTGGAATCTGTAGTAAATAAAAACAATCCGGATTTGGATAATATTGACAAAGTGAAGAATGGTATTTGTCATATAATATCACACACTTTCAGCAAACATACGGGCGTTTTGGAAGAGCTACGTAGACTGTATGAATAATCAACATATTTCGATAAATAATTTTACTCTGATAATGGGAATTTTCTGGTTTTTTAGTCAAAAAATACATCGAACATTTCTTAAGAGCACTAAAACAAAGGAGCCAACATCGGTCAAAGAAAAGACGACAGTAGGAATAAATAAAGATGATAATTCAAAATTTGAGCTTTATTTTGATTGGCAATGCGATGTGAGTTATTTGAAACCATATCAGGTTCTAGCTTTAAATCGTGGAGAAAGTTTAAAATTCCTGAAGATCAAATTAATTACATCGACCTACATGAAGACAGATATGAAGCAATATATATGGAAAATCTTCATGTCTGGAGGAGTCCAGTATGGGCTACGTACCGAGGTTTTTGAAAAGGCATTCGAGGAATGCTATAACAAAAAATGTAGGCGACCGTGGTTTTTAAAGCTGCAACATTAAAAACAATTTTCTATCCTTTTTCATTCCATAGTATTGCCTTTGCTTACTCGCCAAATACGTGCTGATTTAAACGCGAGCGCGAAGAAAGCATCTATTGATGTGTTTGCCAAGAATTTAAAACAATTATTGCTAATGGCACCATTAAAGGGTGAACGTATTTTAGGAATTGACCCCGGCTTTACAAATGGTTGCAAATTGGCATTAATTTCGGAAACAGCAGATGTGTTGGAAACAGGTGTTATTTACCCACATAAACGGCAAGCCGATCCAGAGGAATATGGAGAAATATTAGCCAAAATGTTGGCAAGGCATAAGTAAATAAAAAAATATTGTGTTTCATATTTTATTCCAATCTCGTTAATTCATATGCAGTTGCAAGATTATTGCTCTGGGAAATGGTACAGCGTGTCGAGAGACGGAGTTTTGGCTAACAAAATTATTTGAACTCGATATTCTAGATTCCAAAACGATTCGATACAGTATTGTTTCCGAACAAGGTGCTTCGATATATTCATGTAGCGACGTGGCCAGGAAGGAATTCCCTAATATGGACATGAATGAGATTAGTGCAGGTTTCGATTGCTTTCTAATTTCTTTATTGTCATGTTTATGAAGATAGACAAAATTTACAGTTTCGATTGCGCGCCGTCTAAATGATCCTCTTAGTGAATATGTGAAGATCGAACCACGTCATATTGGAGTGGGCATGTATCAGCATGATATTAAAGACAAGGCTTTAACGGAGTCTCTAAACGAGGTGGTGTCAGAATGTGTTAGTTTTGTGGGCGTTGACATTAACACAGCTAGTATTTCTGTTTTAAAGTGAGTATTCATGCATTTAAATCATTTATTCATTAGTGTTAGAATTTTTTGTAACATGTCTAGACATGTCGCCGGATTAACTGAGAAAAAAGCTGAGAAGATAATTCAATATAGAATGGAAAGTGGACCCTTCAAAACACGCAAAGACCTTATCAAAGTTAAAACAATCGGTGAGAAAACTTTTACACAATGTGCGGGGTAAGTTTGTGGATTATAGAGTTCACAAAAGTATTCACATTCTAAGATCTGTTTCTTATATCCCTTCTTAAGTTTCATTCGCATCGAACCACGGAGTATTGGTGGACGGGTCGAAAATCTTTTAGACTGTACATGGGTACATCCAGAAAGTTATACAGTTGCCAAAAAGTACATCAATATCCCAGAGCACCCTTTTCTAAATTTGATAAAACATTTCTTTTTTTATAGAATTATTTCTCTCTGTAAACTTCGTATAAGCGATATCGGGAACTCAAATTTTATTTCCAAAATTGGAGATTTTGTAAGGAAGTGTAAAATTGATGAACTAGCGGCTGAATACGAAATACCTCAGGAAAGGGTTTGTTGGCTAGTATTGTTAACGTATATATTTCCCTGCTTTTTTGTGATATATTTTAGTTGGAAGTAATTCTTGAAGCTTTACAACGAGAGCTGTTCCGTGATTATCGAGCAGATTTCGATAAGTGTGCCCTGTTTAAGAAAGGTGTCATGCGACTTGGTGACCTATCCAATGGCGATGTTGTTACAGGTAAGTGCAAGTTGAAGTAAAACGGTCATTTTTATAATTTGTAACAGTATTCAATACGTTTTTCAGAAACTTAGTGTTATTTATTACTTAGTTATCCCAGATCAAAATTTACCCTTAGTGACGCTTTAGAGCCGTTTCTTAATTATTGTTTATAATTGTTATTCTTGTTTATTTCGTGCATAGACAGTCAGAGTACAGTGGGAGGGGTAAGAGTAAGGCTTAAGGATATCGTATTTTATTACGTTAACATAAATTACAATGAAATGAACACTATACTCGGATTATTAATAACTGCATATTAATTTCAGGTGCAGTTTCGAATGTTACACATTTTGGTGCTTTCGTTGACATCGGCGTTGAATGCGATGGAATGATACATATTAGTAAAATGAATAAAGAGCTAAGTGTCGGCGATCGTGTCAGGGCCTTAGTAATAAATATTGATATTAAACGAAGACGCATAGCTTTGCGCTTAGAGGAAAAGCTAAATTAGAGAGAGATATGCCTAATTATCTCCGCCTGTATTTCTGTCTACTTCAGAATCCAGTTAAAAAATTGTATTATTAATCACTGGTATTTAATTCGTATCGATCTATATTCTAAAAGATTTTTAGTCTTAACTATCATTGATTTTAAAATGTTTTTATTTATTAAATATTTAATTGTTTGCCAGCCAGAAGATACGTTCGCTATGGCTTAAACTTGGGGCTGATACCATTTATTTATAAAATTTAAACAAGAAATATATAAATTTAACAATTTAGAAAGAATTTTAACTTATTTATTAACTAAAAAACAAGAAGGGAAAGACGGTAGATAGATTTAAATAGAAAAGATTGCCAACTGTATTCGTGGGGAGCATTCATATGTTTTCATAAAGGGATGAAAAAGAACGATACGTACAACAAAGCTATTATTCATTTATGAAATTATACATGAATTAAATAAAAGACTAGTGTGATAAATATTGATTGCAATACTTAAATGAAATTTCACTACAGATTAAAGAGAGGGGATAAATATAAAGACCGAAGTTAATATATTCGAGCCTACATTCGTCTTAGAAATTTACAGTTCAATTTAAATAAAACTGAAAAAACTGTTTAGATTTAAATTTGTTCTAGAAACTGTGGAGTAACACAGAATATGCAGCAATAGTTCTCAAAATCAGTCAGGGCATAGATCCGCGATTTCTCGGGCTGTTTTTATATACAATTTTTTTTCTTTGGTTTTTAGAACCACAGAAGCCGGCAAAAAACGCGATTACTGAAATTTGATATAGTTGTGGTTTGTACTTTTTTTTACTTTTCTTTATAGTTCGACTCCCAAGTCTAAACACTTACAATTTTATGTCAGACAACCGGTACTCATTAATCAAGTTAAAAATGAGCGCATGGTTTGTGTTTAAAATTTAACAATTCCGATGCATTCTTGTTCTTGATAAAAAATTGGCGAGGGAGAATTGATGAAAATGGGAAGTAATCAACTTTCCCAATTATCATCCGTGATTTCAGAAATAGGTTTGATTACTGTCGTTAACATATCGTCCACGTTTTTGACGACATATTTTCTCAAGCTTTTTGTGGCTTCTACGAGTACAGGAGAAAATTTTTAAAAATACTAATACAAAAAACAGAATTGCATTGCAGTTTTCTAGTATTTGTAAACAGATGGTAATTTGGTTTTTCTTTGATTTTATCTCGTTAATCATATCGGAGCAGGGTAAACGGCTTCAAGGAATGCACTAAGAGACAGGCAGAGTCGTGGAAAAATGTAATGTGAGATCAATCAATCAATTTGAGTTTGTCAGTTAATTTTTTGTTTTTATTATATAATATGTATAACTAATTCTAATGGTTTTATACAAATGCTACTCGTACTGGATACAACAACCAACAATATGTTTTCTATTGCTTCCGCGATAAGAACTAAGATAATATTTAAACTTCTGTTAAAATTAAAAATAGGTTTCACTTTCAGAAAATAGCTGGATATCTATTATATCGAAAAATATGAACCAATATTGGTTATTGATAAATTTAAAATACAAAAAATCTCTAACGGTTTTCATGAAACGAATCCATAATAAATGCTTTATGAATTTCCGATGTGATTTTACAATTATAATAATGCTTTTTAATAAAGCATAAGTAGGAGCGTGATTAATAAGTAAACTCTGTAAATGCATCTTTTTAAAATTCTAATCAGTGAAAATTAAAGTTTTCCTCATTTTATAACAAAATGTATGTTTAATGAAGCTCAAGAAAAATAAAGCGAGATAATTTTCTTCTAGTTTGAATTTCAATATAAAATTAAAAATTCATTGGAAATTATTTTATATTTTATATATAAAAAATTCTTTAAAATAAAAAACCAAATGCCATTTTAGTACTTTAAATATAAATTCAACCAGTTTCTCAGAAGCCTTTTTGTTCGATGTAAGAGCATTTTTTCAAGTGATTCCTTACAATTTAACATTAAATAATATTTAAAAATAAAAGAAAAAAGAAAAATAGAATGTTTTGAATGAACAAAGCCTTTAAAAGCTTTTGGTTTCTTATTTATACATTTCTTATCATTTCAAATGATAGTTTTATGATGATGTTTTTGAAAATAATATAACTTAAAATAATGTTTATTAACAGAAACCGTCAAACACGTCAAACACGTAGTATTTATCAATTTTAAACCACAGCATACTTCATTATAATTTCATATAAAAAAATTGCGCAACAAGGAAATATCTGCAAAAGAAAAGGGATAATTAGTTAAAGTTTTAAATTTAACAATAAGCAGACAATTTACCGAATGCAATCAGTAATATTAAAAATCCATAAAAACCGCATCCAGTTCTTCACTTTTTCTTTTCTTTTTTCCTATAAAACAAATAATTATTGCATGGTCGAAATTAATTAAGGACGATAAATTATAGTAAATTAAAAAATAAAAGGTGTAAGAAGTCATAAACAGCTACACACTCGCAACACCTTTACACCGTGGCATTTGTTTTAAGAAAATCGCTTGTGTGTGAAACTGCAACTGCATCAAAAAATAAAAAAAATTCTACTCTGACGATCCAAATTTGGCCTTAATAACATTCGCTTTATAGCTAGGACTCCATTAATAATTAGGAGTCAAATTTTAAATTCATGATTCTTTACAAAACAGATTTTGCTTCTTCTACCGCCAACTTCACGCTTAAGCAATATGCTTAATGTGTAGTTCATAAACAGGTTCCAAGTAAGGCTTTAATTGTGATTTCTTTATTACTTCAGAGAGATGAGAATTATAAACACACATACTTACTAAACACATATTATTTATGGGTGAAAAATGGAGACATTAATGATCTCCATCACGATATAACGCGCTATAAAACTTCGTGAAATGATTTATTGCTTACTTTTATACATCCAACTGGAAATTTTTTTATCAGAAAATTTCTTTAACTTCATAACATAAAGAGCGAATTTATATATCCAACAAGCCTAAACGTGCAATATCGAGTGGTTAGGGTTTAGGGTTTTTCAATTAGAAGTTAATGAATTTAATTGATTTGTTTGCTGAGAGAAAATATTCGCTTTTCATTGCAAACAATATAAATAATAATTACCTATGATTACAGTGATAATGAAGTAAGCATAAAGGCTTGAAAAAATTCTTAAATATTTTCGTAAAACTATTTACATCTGATTAAATATTATAAAAAAAATTATATTTAAAAGAATAAATTGTGCTATAATAAATAAGAATAAAATAAATATAATTAGGTAAATAAATAAAATACTATTCTGGAGGAAAACTACACAAATGAAATCCTTCGAGATTACAAAAACAACTTAAATTTATGATTAGATTATAACTGATTATGAACGACAGTGATTAAGAAGAAAAAAATTGTCTACTAATATTGTATCTCTTAAATGCATTCGTTTCCTTTAATTAAGTATTTGATTCGCTTAATATTATTGAAAAATTTCTAATGAAACCTTGGCAAGTTCAATCTTGATCTTTATCATAATCTCATTTACAGAAAACATTTAAAAACCATTTTTATTTAGAAAAAGTATGTTTTTATGCAGCCTCTCTGTTCCAGAGGAGTCGAACCTTACAGTTCTTCAAATGAACTTAATTTTGTAATGATTAAGCATTATCCCTTTGGGGTCCTAGCAACACAGACACAACAAAATTTAAGAAATTGAAATAAAATGAAATTAATGGAAATGATTTATGAATTCATTGTAAAGACTTGAAGATTGTTACAAATTTTTTGTTACCTTTATTTCATTTTAGTTATTTTGTAGTGGCATGCGTAAGTACCGTTACACGTATACGTGTACCATTTATATAGATGTGTATTTAGAAGAAGGTCCACCAACTACCACATCCGCAAAACCATCTGAAATTCAAAAGGATAACAAAGAGCAGAGTGTGTGGACACTTGGACCTCATTCAATTGAATTTAAAAAACTAATTTTAAAATTAAATAAACTTTTGGCAAAGTATCACAACAATCACAAACCAAATTAGGATATTTTTTAACGTTTAAAAATTCCCGAGAAATAAGAAAATAAAAAATACAGATATCGACGAATTATTAGCGGACGCAAAAGAGTAATTAACTGAACTTAGTTGAACTTAAGTAAATTAAATCAATTAGTATTTTGAATATACGATATGTATTAATATTATTATGGAAATTTACGTTATTTTTAAATATTACTGAGAAAATATACGATATAATTTAGTATAATGCAAACTAAAACAATTATTTTTGCGTGTTTTTAATAAAAAAGTCAGTATTGCGAAATTTTTGATAAATGAGCCCGAATTCTTAATATCCAATTGAGTTCGCTGTAATTAAGTGATTAAGAAATGTTATGATTTCCTTTTCTAGTTAAGGTAAAGTTAAATTTAATTATAAAATGATACAAGTTCAACGGCATAGTTCGACAGGTGCGAATATATTCCGAAATGGTAGACGTGATTAATTAGATTATTAAAAATTATTTGCCATATGATTAATACGTTATTAAATTGATATTTGGTTGCGAACTCAAATGTAATTAGTAATTATTTCGTTCAAATGTAATTAAATGGGAAGGAGGTGTTTTCGGTTACTGCCTTACTTTGGAACAGGTCACTTACGCGACCTTGACATATTTTATAATTAATCTTTCTCATATTTAATTCTGCATATGCGAAATGTTTCCCCCAAATTCCAAATTTGGTTGCTAGTGCCATTTTTAATTACAAATTCATTGTTACATTTTTTAAAATAAAATAATACAAAAAAATTGTTAGTTTTAAGCAAATTTACAAAATTAAGCAGAAAATGTATATTCGAAAATTAGAATAAGTTTTGGTGGCTTATGATGGTTTCAGAGGCGAAATGAATTAATAACATTCAGAAGATTATCGAATGAAACACTTTTTCATATTTTAGGTTTAGTTCTATTTTTTATTCTTCATTAACCTTATGTTTTATAATTAGTATACACGATACTATATTTCGAATGTATTTTCAATACTATATTATTCTCAAGCTTCATACTGTTTCTATTTTCTCTTCGTTACTATGAATTTAATATAATTTTTAATATTCCCTTTTTGTTCTTGCCAATGGTGTGATGCATCACGCACGTTGACTGCTAGCTATTAATATTCATTATTTGGATAACTCTATAAAGACCTTTACTACGTCATATCAATCTTTAAATTCTTAGAGAGCGGTATCATAATTTTTTCCACGTTCTAGATTCATTCTTATATGAGATGCACCTCTGAAGGAATAGGCTTCTTCGAGTTGTGTATGTTTTAACTAAATTGAATTTTAAAAAGGTACTCGAATGAAAAACAGAATTTGAACGATTATAACTGTGTCTACAAAACTCTGTTGATTCTTGTTCAGTGTAATAAATATATATTAGCTGCTACCACAGTATTAATAATTATTGGAAAGAATTTTAGAGGTCTTAATTTATTAAATTTTAATTAACAATCGATAGCTCTTTAGTTAAATACTACTATTCTGAGATTGGTGACTTGAGATTATATGCTTCTTATAGAACTCCTTATGTTCTAAGAAACTCTACAGTAAACGACATAATACTTTCGAGACAATTTTCTTGTAATTTAAGACTTTTCGAATGTAACTTTAATTTTATTACTAAGATTACAAATTTAATTCAAGGTCGTTTAAGCAAAACACAAAGTTTTGGTAGCTTTTAAAAAAACAAACATTTCAGTAAACTCTACTTTAAAAAAATCATTCGGTTTATTGTCAGAATTTTGGCATTAATTCTACAACGTTACTCAAAATAGGACTCAACGTTACTTAAAAATACTCAAATAAGTATTGAAGTTATGAAAATTTTATGAACTTCATTCATTTTTTATAATTTTCATGAATCGATTCATTTAAAAAAAGTTTACGGTTAAAACACAATGACGGATGCAATATTGAAAATGAATGGTTGAGGTAAAGTCGATTATATCATGATATATTCATTCATAATTATTGTGTATCGCGTACAGAAATTGAGAGTTAAGTCAAAAAGCGTTTAAAAAAGTGTCACAAAGACTTTCATTTATCTATACTATATACAACTTCATTAATTTCATTACAATACAAATAAAGTTTTCTTGAATTGTTTATTACTTTTCAAGCAATATATATTTATAAAACTTAGTAATTGAAAGCACGAATCTTAAGATTTTCGAAATTTTACACTAAATGTCGATGAGGGGCACATAATTTTAAGAGTTTCAATTATATTTTCTAGTCGTTCGAAGGCATAATTCTTAAAAGGATAAATATCCCTAAATTCTCTCAAAGTTTTCAAAAAAAAAAAAAAAAAAAAAAAGAATAGAAGTAATTAGATCTAAGCAAATATTGCCAAAGTACATAGAATAAATAGGTAAAAACATTTTATCGAAATAT
Source organism: Physocephala rufipes (assembly GCA_963966595.1). NCBI lineage: Eukaryota > Metazoa > Arthropoda > Insecta > Diptera > Conopidae > Physocephala > Physocephala rufipes. Next base: position 1,729,467 of record OZ016501.1, on the reverse strand, counting down.
AATTATAATAGACTTAAGTGTTAGTACAGTATTCGTTTGACATTCAAGACAAACACTTATGAATGTGTGTTATAAAAATACGGAAGCATTTATGATATTTGTAAGCGTAGAATCGAATTAAAAAAATTAAAATAAAAGCATCGAAAAATAAACTTCGTATAAATCTCGATCTGTAAATTTCCGAAGTCGTGAAGCAAATGTTGAATTAAATAACCAACAAATAATCAAAAAACACAACCATAGACGGCATGTTTAGCATTATAATAACGAAATATATAGAAACAAGTAATACAGATCTTTCTATCATTTATGTTCTTCGAGGCATGTACAAGATTCTGTCTTTGAGGGCATGAGTTTAAAATCGCAAATAATTAAGCTTTTAAAAATCAGTTGATTTCTTTATGATTTTTTACTAGCTTATTGTAGTTATATCAGAACAATAAACGATGAGATTTTTTGATGTTGCTTTATTACTCCTCAATATTCCACATCCCGAATAACAGAGTTCGTTAGTGATGGTAGGTGCTACTAAACAAACATGCTACGTGTTTCCTTTTTTATGAATAAACAATCTAAATCGAACGAAAGGGATGTAGTACTTTATCACAGGGTATATTCATTCCTTATACAAAGTATATTCGTTCCTTATTTCTTGATGCGAAATAACATTGCGGTAGCGAGAAATATATGATTACGATAACACGAATAACAAAACCCCGATGGTTGTTTTTAATCTCATTTTGATGCAGGACGTAAATGCGAAAGCTTTTAGGGGAATCATCTCAATATTTCACATATTGAGGGGGTTACTACGAGCAAAATAGTAATTCTTGATAGATTTTTCTCAATGAGAATATGCAGATATTTATCAATATTTCGCAGTAATGTCTTAACATTTATACCATTTAGCTACTGTTTCTTCTTTTAACTATTTTCATGAAATATTTTAGTAAATTTGTAGAATGTTAGCACTTTCGCATTCTCGCATCAGCCCGTGGATTTTTTTATAATATATTTAGGAGCAAAATTACTCTTCCTGATTTTACTCACACCGATTATTCTTCCCTTAAATTTTTCTCAAATTATAATACGCATACAAAAGTCTTGGTAACGAGAGGTTATCAATAATATGAAGTTTTCAGTGGAAATTGGTGACTTTATGACCAACATAATTTATTCATTTCAAATACTGTCTCGCAAGATTCGGAAAAATCGAATTTACGCATGAAAATTTTATTCCATAAAGATGAATCTTTTACGTTTGCTTTTTGTATATCTTCATTACCGTGGTGAGTGAGGCAACATTTTAGAAATAATGGCTAAAATAACTGAGTCGCCATTCAATTTAAAATTTTACAATCTTGAGGAAATCATTGAAAGATCAGCGATCACATGGATCAGCGATTACATAACAAGATTGTTCAGTTCTTGTAACTATACTTCGTATAACTTGACTTTTTCTTTAACTGACCGATGTCAGGGATTGTTACTCGAAGTAAAAAATAAGAATTAATTACAAAAGCAAGACATAAAGAAAACTCAAGCAAATGACTCAATAGAAGAGAAATGAGTCCTTATAACACACAAGCAGAAAAAACCCCCATCACACGTCAGCCAAGATCTTGTTGCTGGGCAGCATCGGACCGATATAGAGTAGAACGGTAATTATACCTGTTAGATGAGTGCTGTTGCGTTGGCTGGAGTCCACCAGAATTAATACTGTTCGCTTGCATTTGATTAGTTGCTGCGACTGCTGCAGCCGCTGCAATGACTTGCGCACCACGTTGAACTACATTCGAAGTAGCGCTTCCCATACTGGTAAAAGCATCCGAAGCTACATCGTCATTAACCAATTGCAATTCCATTTGTTGATCGGCAAGAAATTTTGCATTTAAAATTGACACATAAGTTCTATAGCGAAGCAACTGCAAATAAAATCACAGAACTCATTACTGCTTCAATCAATTATAATAAATCGAGGGATCGTAATTACCTCATATTGTAAATAGCTTTCTTTTTCTTTGAAATTTTGTAATGGAAGTCCTTTGTTTGGCATGGGTGTTTTCTTATGTTCAATTAAACTAGTTTCTAATTGAGCCACTTGTTGTTCATGAGAATTAAGCTGCTCTTTCTGAAAAGTTTTAAATAAATATTATTTATTGATTTGTATTGATTATCAGACGAACTGAAAGTCACACAGCAAATTATCGTGGCTATAAATTTATGGCTTTTGTTTTTTCCTTGAATACATAAATATAATAAAAAATATAAACATTTCCAATTTCTATAAATTCAACTCAAAAGATATTCAGTTCTACTTCCGTCTTGTTTGTGATCGAATCGTGTCGGCACAGTCATATGAATGTACTTAAAATTAAGCAAATCATGTCATTATATTGATGTTGTTGAGATTGACACAAATGGCTTTATAGCCCACAATAAAATTTACAGACAGAAAACCAACCAGTAATAATTTTGTATGGGTACTCGGAAGAAGGGGACGTTGGAAACGCTTCTGACTGCCAACACCAGCTTCAATAGGTGGAGCAGAGTAGGCGGCACAAACGAAATTTATTGTTTCAATCCAAGATTGCAATTCTTTGGAATCACTAGTCTGAAAAAGATATTCTGCTTGATCAGCTGTCTGTAAGCGAAACACGTGCTGCTTTTTCGTGTAGTCGATAGCTTTCGTAGCCAACGCGTGGTGAATTCTTATTGCATTATGTAGATTATCCGACATCTGAATAAAATCAAATTTAGAGTTATTGTAGAGGGTCAAAGAGTTTGCACACTCACTTGACTTTTGCGAAAACCGTGTTCATCCTTGTGTAAAAATAAAACCAAATCTCTAAGCGTACAATAAAACATCTTCCACGAACGCTTGCCGAAAGGTGCTGCCAAATGATAAGGAAAATATAATTACGTTATATACGTTCGAGTTAGCCTTCACATTTTTTATGGTACGTCTCTTACTTACTTTTCTTGTAATTAGCTTCGTAGCAACTCTTGCGCATTACGTAACCCTTTTTATACTCTACCGCCGCAGATGACTCCGGTATGTCCAGAAATGGATTTTGTCCTATATGACTGCTTGTGATATTGGTATCAGTTCTTTGTTTTTGTAAATTAACAGTTTCATCATCGCTGGAAATTATAAAATTTATAGTTATTTTAAAAAATATATAAAAATTTATATAAAATTTAATTAAAACTTACAGAGCCCATTCCAAGGGTTGCGACTTAATTGCCTGGTATAAATATTTCAAAACTTCTTTTGGAAAATTTTCACCATCGTTTAGCTCAACCAAATTATCAACAAATTCAGCGCATGACATTTTACGTCCTATATTTTGTCCGTGAAGATCTGTATTCAAAAGCATGATAGCGCAAGTCAACGTGTGCACTGCATCTGATAGTAGAAGGAATTAGTAATGAATGATTCTTGATTAAAAATTGATAGCAATAAAATTCTCACCTTGAGAATTAAAAGATCCCGGATTGCAATCCAGAAATCTCTTCGAAAAATGTACTAAAACACGTTCGCGTTCTTGCGTCTCACCGGAGAGTGAAAATTGTTGTAAAAATTCGCGCAACGATTGATCCAGAGTTTTCTTCTCGAAATTGAAATATTTCAAATATTCGTCAGCAACAGCCCGGCTAAAGTCATTGCTAAAAGAGAAAACAAGAAAATTCAATAAAGCTTAAAAAAAATTAATTAGAAAAACTGACTTTTTACTTAAATGACGAGAGACATCGCTTTTTTTGAAACCATCAAGTGAGTAGAGCCTCTTAGCTAATCGTATGGCTGAGGGCATATCAACAGCTTTTGGAGAATAATGATAGGAATGTAACGATTCCACGTCGCTGCCGTCATCCGACACGGGAGGTGATGCCTCGCGATTATCACGTGCATTATCATTGTTAGCTTCGTTGTTCAATGCTTGAGCAGCTGATAACGTTGTATTTGTTTGCAAGGAATTTGTTGGTTCTTCGGTAAGAGTAACCGGGTCATCCTCTGAATCTTTTAATTCTGAATAAACGGACCGCGACGAATTTCTTCCGTTGATGTCATCGAAGCCACGCACTTGAATTACTAATTTGTGTTCAGATTGCTTTTGCCGCTGCTGCTGCTGTTGTTGTTGATTTGATGATGATTTCTTCGACCGACCATGTACAGCATCCGAAACTAAAATAGTCGAGTCCGAATCGCTTGGATCACTTAAAGTCATGCCTCCTACAAGATCACGAGAGCTTAATAAATTATCATCGTCCTGATAATCAGGGCTGGAAATATTAGATATAGCTTCGGAGACACTTTGGTCACCATACTGTCCACCACCACCACCACCACCAACACTACCACTACCACTACCACCGTTAGAAGGACATTGTAACAAACCCATGGCATTGGCTGACAATGACGCCTGTTGATGCTGTTGATGATGTTGGTACGGATTGTTCATGTTTGCTGTCGCTGCACCACTTCCCGCCCCACCGCCTGCACACGCAAGTCCAAGCGCGCCTTTAGAACCAGACGAAGACATAACCGAGCTTGACACAGATGTTGGTGAGGCTGGACTATCGGAATGATGCGGTGATGAACTTATTGAACTTGAGTGTGAATTTGGCGAACTTCCATCATAGTATGAGTTCTGCTGTTGTTGTTGTTGCTGCTGTTGTTGATACAGTTGTTGCGGTGTAAGCGGAGCGTTGTAAGTCCAAACAATACGGTCACGATTCGATGCCTAAATCGAATACAAGGAGGTGTGTAAAATAGCGTTAAAACTACAAATTAACAAAACGTTTTAAATGCTTCTTATATTACTTTAGCAACTCTAGAAGGGCAAGACAAAGTGGGCGGATATGAGATGGCAAATTTTTTATTAAGAAATTAATCACGGCTATATAACAGTACAGGTAGCACTAGCGAACTCCTCGATATTGACGAATATCTTCTAATTTACAATCAACTCGTAATTTGAGCAGAAGCAGTGGCGCATTTGAGCGACACGCTTAATAATTGTGATCGCCTTTATATCAAAACTAGACATCGAAAATATATTAATTTTTTTCCGTCACAAATCACAGCCGGATGTGGTGGTATACTGGTCTTTCCAGATTTTCAATTTTTAATTTTTTCGATCACGATACAGCCAGCTTTCGGGCAACTTACCCACTTTGTCCCATTATTCCAGATTATGCTTACTATTCAATCTCGAATACTATTGAACCAATTGTGGAATCTGTCTATCATTAAAATATTTCTAGAAATCTATTTTTTATAGCGGTGTTTAAAAGAAATTGAAGCATTGTATATTTAATGGTTTTTAATTTTATAAAGTGTGCAACTTATATTTTGATAACCGTAAGGAATCAATTTACTCTATACTACTACAAAATAGATACTAATAAGCTGTACAAATTGCCTGATCTATATCATCGATATTTTATCATTTGATATGTGATAATTTGTTGTAGTCGATATTATCTATGATTAAACAGAACTCGATGGGTAACACCGAGTCATGCTTCTAATTCTAGTAAAGAGAAAAGCCAAATAAAAATTTAAATTAAAGCGCATTATTTGTATTTATAATTAATTTAGAACTATTAAATCAGAAAAGAAAAAAATAAGGAAGCTAAAGCTAAAAACAATTTCGGTTTATTTTCTTTTAATTTGTTCTATTTTTTATGTGATCATTATTAGGATCAAATTCTTTTCATTAAAGGGAACCTTTTTGAATGTGGCTGCTGGATTGGCAGTGAAGTTATTTGTTGAAGATTTGCTATAATTGTGCATTGTTTGCGTATTTAGTTGCTGCCCAAATATTAAACGCGGTCTCAAAATTCTTACGTTTTTCCTTCGGTTATTTAAAATATTTTTCTGATTGAGAAGAACACCGGAGTTACTTGCGGCCGCTTTAATGTTTATGAGCTAAAAGAACAACACAGATCCATGAAAACAAATCAATACAAAGACAAAAAACGAAGACATAAAGTATTGGATTTATTTTATACAAAAACAATATTCTCAACGCAAAGCTTAAAACGGATCAATCCTCATAAGACAAACTTAACTTAAAGATATTTCCAAAAACCTTCAAAGAACGTAATAAGAATAATTATAGAAGCGAACAGTCATTACAATGTTTTAGTGCACGTAACAATTTCAAAATCACAAACAATTTCAAAATTTTTATAAAAAACTTCTTTTTGAAACATTTGTTTTCTTAAAAACCGATTTTAAGCTTTCAAATTATCGTTTCAAAAATACCATTCCCAAGAGGAGACAACTGAAATTCCCTTATTCTGCAGTTTTTTATGTGAATAATAATGTAGAATATCAAAGAACTCTTGCAAGAATTACTTAAATAGTTAGGAAGAAAAGCACGCGAATTCTGAAACATTGTTTAAAACTTTAACAAAAAAGCATAACCTTAAGCCGACAAAATATTTTAAATAATGTCCTTTTGTAAATTTTTAAAATGCTTTCGCTGTTAAAGGGTTAAAACCATTAATTCTTAAATCATTAAAAACTTAAAACCATTTTTAAAAATGTGCTTCACTAATACTGCATCTCACCTGCGAATCCTCTGAATCCTGCCTGGTGTCAAGTAAAGTATTTAGCGAACTATTTACGTCCTCGTCTATATCAATAGGGATTACAGCCGCGATACCTTCACGTTGTACATGTTGCAAGTGGTCTTCAGATTTACTAGTTCGGAAACCAGCTGAGTCACACTTGCGTACAACTCCATTTTGACGGCGCACAACCGAATCTGCTATCCCAGCTGTCCCGGAAGCGACGCTTAAAGAGTTGATTCCACCACTACTAACTAGCGTCGGTTCTGGACTAGTCGGTACTGAAAGTGCAGTCTCTTTATCGAGCAGTGGGGTGCAGAGTGAAATTGGTGAATTTGGTGCCGAGAATGAAGTTTCGTCTTGTGATGTGCCTTCGCTTTTAATGGTTCCTCCTGATGATGACGATGACGTATGCTGTTGATGGTGGTGATGATAAAAGGCTGAGGGTGGCTGTTGATCCGATCTATGTGACTCATATGAGCAATCAACTAAATCGATTGTAGGCACTGCACTACCGAACTCTTGCACACTATCAGCGCAATGTGATGTTGTAATTGAATATTTTAAATGTGGTGGTTTTTTACTTTGCTTCAAGTGTCGCAATCTCTGTTTAGTTGCAGCAGAAGTTAAAGAATTTGAAGACGCTGAAATGCAGGCACTTAAATCTTCATCTCCTTGCTGTTGCCCATGATTAGATTCGTAATTATAATTACCTCTATCGTGAACAACTAAATAATCTTGTCTTTTATTTCCGGTTGCACCGGCAGTATATTCGTAAGACTCAGTACCACCGACACTATTGTAGGTTTCAATATTAGTGATATTGCAATGCGTCTGATCGTCCTCGTTTTCTTGGTAATAATTCTCATAAGATCTTTGCTCTAATGATTTATGTCTCTCATCGTGCCGATAATAATGTTGTTGTGGATGATTGTTAATCTGTTCTCTGAAATCATCACTGGTGCTCACTAATTCATCACTTCCTCCCACTTCATATTGAATATTGGGAAAATCATGACCATGTCCCTGATCTTGATTTCCTTCGTCCTCACCCACGTCATTTTTATCATCTCTAGCCATTTCTTCACAAGGCAGAAGGATATCGTTGACTAAAGGATCATTTCTACGCTGCCGATCGCTATTAGAAGTGCTATTAATACTGTGTTGTTGTTGTTGATGATGGTGTTGCTTTTGTTGCGAATTTTGCGTTTTACTATGAGTTTGCTTTTCTTGTAATCCTTTTTTTGTCAAATGTAATGAATCAGAGCTCTCTGAATGTGCTGGAGATTCAACAGAAGAGGATGATGTTGGCGAGGATTCACCAGATGCACGCGGCGCCAGGGCACCATTAGCTCGTGTTGTATTACGATTTGGAGAATCTCGAAGACTATCCACCTGAAGAAAAGGAAGAAGAAGAAGAAGCATCGTTATATACCAAACGTGAACTAGTTTGATAATGTAAATTTACCTTTTTTGCATGTTGTGCTATTAAATTGCTACTCTGCGGTGTCCTTGACAAATTCAAGATTAAATCTCCGGTCATCATGTATGCCTCAAAGCGTGGGGGAGCTTTTTTGATCTGTGGAGGGGCAGACACAGGCTGCTCTCTATCGTCTTCGTGTTCTTGCCCTCTTTGATGGTCACGATATTCCTGTGACCTATCGCCACCACCACTGCAGCTTCTTGAATGTTGAGGCAGTTGTGCTGAAGAAGGATTTTCTGCACCACCGTTAGATGATGCTGCAGTTGCGATCGTCGCTTTCGTTGGGATTTGAGAAGGGCGCGGTCTTTTATGCTGGGGCGAATGTTGTACTGTATTTTTTTGTGGGTTTTTTAAAGGGGTTGGTATACGTGACGGCCGACATGCTGATGGTGATGTTGAAGTTGTGGCCACTGCCGGTGTTCCGCTGTTTCCCTCAGCGATTTGTATTTTTGCTGACGAGGATGAAGAACTGCGGCTGTGGTTAGAAGAAGTCTGACGAGGTGGCAAATTTGTTGATGATTTATAGCGTAAGGAGGAAGAGGAGTTCAAGGAATCTGACTGCGAATTGGCAGGTGATATTTTACCCTTATAATCGTATATATTTTGAGTTTCTATATCGATGTAGTGTGGACTCTTTGTTTTAGCAAGCTGCTCTTTAATACGCGCCTTCAGCTTCGGATCTGATGAAATAAATATGCTGATAATGGATTTAATACAACAGATAAACACAGATAATCCTCGATCTAGCAGACAGTTTTGAAATACACTTGATCATGATTAATCGATGATTACCCGCTTATATTACTTAATTCAAATACAAACCTCTTCTCAGTTCCAAAGTGACAACGTCGTCAGACAAACGCAAACATTTTAAAACTGTTATTTTAACAAAAAATAACAATAACAGTAACAATAACAATTAAATAAATAAATATATAATAAATTTTTAGATACTTACCTTCTTTCGTTGTATATCGATGTACGTCAGTTCCATTTACTTTAAGGATAACATCTCCAGCTTCAACCTAAAATTTATTAATGAACATTAATTATTTATTACCCGAAAATCTAACTTTCAAAATGGGAAAAGTGAAATATCGATTCAATACTGTCAACGCACTAACTCAAATACACTTGAATTAAGAATTAAACTAAAAATCAAAAATTACGAGGACATTTTTAAGAACCATAAGAAATTCTTTCTAAAACACGTCATGATATCGGAATGTTTGATTAATTTTCACATGATTTGGTTGATTCAGCTGATTACTTCTTAGCAATTAGAGTTTGTAATTAAAATTTCATGTTAATTATGAATTCAGTTTCTAATTAAAAATTAAAGAAATAAACTATAAATACTATCATCCATTTTTTTAAATTTTTTATGAATTTATGCAAGATGAAAAAAAAAAGATATCAATGCAAAAATCGGAGCACCCCTATTAACCCTGAAAAGAAATACGAGGCTGTAGCGGGCAAATGTATAATGCTCTGTCATGATTTACAATTTCAAAAATTTAGATAAATTATATTATCTTAAGAATGCATTATAATTGTTGTTTTAATGCAATATTGAATATATTTAAAACTATAATAGAGGAAGAAATTAGTATGCCTTTTTAAGAGCATTATTTTGTTAGAAAGTTCTAAAAAATGTCTAATCTCAATTAATTTGTTTTTCAATCATTCCATTATTTCACAGACGCTCCTCTTTCGCGGACACCCTTTCGAACAGGGGCCGGTTAAAGACCGCGCCTCTTTTTTTTAATAACAATGATTTTTTTAAAGCTCGCTAAATAAAGCTTGAATATAAATTCGCACAAATAATTCTCACAAACAAATACCAGTAATATTTCCTTTTATTAATAATATTTATATCACAAAATTATTATATTTTTAATAAATTATTCTTATGAAAATTGAATAAAATTGAATAAATAAAAAAGAATCTATCGTATTAGAATGCTTTAACTTTAGTGAAAACTGAATGAAAAATTGATTGGTGCTCTCTTCCCTTTTGACAGGGAATATCCATTCATTTAGTGAGCAAATATTACAACGCAGAGTGTATGTGAGAGAGGCAAAAACGTGAGAAAGCGAGGTGCCCGTTTTTCTTCTAAAATTTTATGAATATATTCCTAAGTGCACGAATTGAGGTCAAATCATATTCGGGTACAAATAATCATATTTTATCTGAAATTTAAAGAGAAATTTCGAAACTATTTTAAGAGAAATAACATTTTATTCATTTTGTTTCTTAAATTAATCGTACTATCTCATTTCATTGCACAATAAAGTGATAATTTTTACTATCTTCGATTTGGCCACCTTGCTTTTGACCGCGTTTGTGGAATTTTGTTTGTGCATTGGTTGAATTGAAAAATTACATTTCGTGCGATATCTTATGGTTTTTTGGGGTTTTTTGGTTAAATGCTAAATAATGACTGCACTAATTTCTATCTACAATGAATGCTATGTGAGCAGTTTAGTTTGAATAATTTTATGCGTTTTTGTTGCTTTTAACAACAACAAAAAACTAAAACTCCCAAACTGACATACTCTTCTAACTGACTAATATGTGTTATAATAACTCAGCCCCCTGAGTTATTTACCCTTCTAAAAATCAACCAACATCTGCAACCGCGGTGGTTGACATCATGCTGCTTTCGAAACGTGGTAAGACAATTCTTTATACGCACGATTTGAATTCTCTAATTCAATTAAGTGCAATTTACATTTGCACTTTTGACTTTTCTCTAAAATGCTGTCTAGTTTATTACATTCTACACATCTCCTCCTCTCCTCATTTTTTTGTAATTTGATGTTAAACGATGAATATCGAATGTCGAAGGCAAGAGTTGAAGAACAAAAAAAAAACAATGCTCTCAATTACCGAAGGTAATGGATGATGATAATGGTATAAACATATGTAATTATGAATAATTTTCGAAAAAACAAATTAATCTAAATCCTTTTAAATTATGACAATGCAAACGTTGCAGAAAATTGTCACTGGTTTGAATAATCTTGCAAACGACTGCATGGAAATGCATCAAATTAAACATTAGTTAATGCTTTATTAAATTATTTTAATAGTCATAGTGATGTCTGCGATAACGAATCAACGCATTTTACGGAATTCAGTACCTTCACAATTTTAATGTAAATCGATACTACAACAAAATAATGCGAAGTTCAAACACCTGAACATCAGGCTGCACCACAGGGCCACCTCCGTCTAAATGAATGATTATTTAGGTTATAATTTTGTAAATTATATTCAAATATCATAATTTTCACATGCACCATGCAAGAAGATATTTACGAACGTGCACCCTCAGAAATTCTGATATACCATAATAATGGCTTTTACGTCTACCGGAATTGCAAAGTCTGATCTTCACAAAATTAATGTCGCAATTAATTGATTATCAGAATATATAAATATAATAAATCAAATCTAATAAATCAAAAATTATTGAAAAATATGTTTTTGCAGGATTTTGAAAGCAATCACATAGATTCCTCAGTTTTTTTTCGTGAATATCAAAAAGAATTAATGAATTACTCTAAAGAATTATTATTAATAGTAGAACGAAAGGAATATTTATATGTTGAAATAATCAAAGCTAAAACCGGATGACATTTTATTCAATAGATATTCATGTTTAAAATTTCAAATACTTTCATCATGGAGCCATCTTTTGTAAGAAAAAACATTATCATAATTATCAATTCATTGTTGAATTTTTAATAGACTCAACTAAAAAATTTTAAATTGTATTCATATAACGATACTAATATTCTACTTCCATTCCCGAGTGAAGCGATGAAATTAAAATCCATGTTCACTCATAAATGAACAACAAAACACAAATATCAGACAGGAAATTTTCGTTGTCAGACATAGTTTTATTCTGATATATTTAAATATTAAAGCATGGAATTAAAAATTACAACAAGGGTAAATATTGCGATGAATAAACACGCAAGTGAAATAAGAAAGCAGCCACCGAAATTAAATAGGAGGCAGACGTCAAGATTGCATAAATCAAAGTATTAAAATATTTGTTGTTGCTTACTGTTGTTGTTCTTAAATAATGCAACAGAAGAATGGTGCCGACTCATTTACCAAATACTTTACCGTCAGTTTCATTTGCCTTGCCTTCTTCCTCCTTTTCTAAATATTACTTACACCCTCCCCCTCCACTCCAAAAACAGAAGAGCATTTAAAAATTCAAGTCACATATGATACGAGCCGCTGTGTTAATTTTCCTTTAATTTTTCTTAATGTTATCACTACTTCCAACTGATAGCTTCTGGTCGGTTCGGTTCGTTTCGTGTGCGTTGCATTTGCGTTCAGCACGTACGTCTGCGCCAGCCGCTTAACTTTATTATAGAAGGTGAATTATTTTTTCTTCATCGTACTATCGATAATAGTACAATGTTCTTTCTATTTATTCATTTTCTTTACGCGGCTGTTGATGTTTTATGTCAGATTTTTGAACTTGTTAATTCTTCAACAGTGTTGCCATCATCACAATCGTCAACAAACGTCATCGACCATACACAAACGCACACATATATGCATGATGTGCACATTCATTTATTTGTAAACAGATTTATTGATTTGTTGTTGTTGTTGTTATCATTAAAGTCGGCTGGCAGCAGAGACACTGTCTAAAGACAGTATGATGATGATAGTGACGATAGTGATAATACCCCTCCTTCCAAAACAATTTTAATGATACTATTAATACCTTTCAATGATACTATTAAGCTTGTAAGCAACTGCATTTAAATATAAATGCTACTTCCCGTCCACTTGTCCAGAAAACTGATATAATCACAACACGTAATGTAACGAAATATAATATGTTGTGATCAGTCTTATGCACCGCGGAACAGGTTTTCTTATTTTGATTCAAATTACCGGATTTATTTCCTTCATACATTAAAACACCGGCCTAGGTGAAAATGCATACAATAATGAAATTCATTATTACATACATACGTACATACACACAAACATGCAATCATATATCCACATATAGTCCCTTTATTATATTTAAAAGAAAATGTGCAACTGAGAATTGAAATTATTTTCGAGTAACTACAACCGTTTGAATTTAGTCAGTTTGATGACTAATTACTTCAAAAGGACATGTAACTAAATACTCATTTAGGATTACTCGAACGTAATAAGTTTCAACGGTTCTGTACGTTTGAATCGAGTAAGATATGAACCAAGTCGATAAACATGGTTGACATGATTAGGTCACGGCTCAAAGGCAAAATACACACAATGATATATAAGAACCTGTTTTACCTGTTGTGATTGAGGCATATTTATGAAACGTTATCACGACAAATCTGCCGAAATTTCTATGCATTGAAAATCATCAATGAAACAAAGCGATTTATCAATTTGTAATATATAACACAGATTAATTAGTGTTTGGTAATGGTTTGCACACAATGAAGAAAATAAAATAAAATAAAATTTGCAGTAACAGTAAGCAGTCGTATTCAACAACCGTCATTTAAATTCGGCATTCACGGGCTCCTTGGTCAGTGAATAATTTTCGAATGAAAAAATCCATTTTAACGTCATTGAAATTTTGATAGTATAAAAGTATTGAGCACTTCCATGCCGTCATCACTCAACGACGATCACCAGGCTCTTCACTTACCACTCCGCAATCAGCAGCCGGAGAATTCTCAATTATGTCGTAAATGACATGCGGCGGTCCCGTTGTGCCCATTAGCGAAAAGCCGAAGCCTGTGAGCTCATTGCGTCTTAACACCACCCTTAATTCTTCTGCCATTATTTAGCAAATGCCCTGGGATGAACTCTACTCTTTTTAATGACTGAAGTTGATGCAACACAATTCTGAGGAGCACTTACAACCCACTCTTAACTTCACTCGGACTTTGCTTATCTTCCACCAATTTTTAATGCCAGTGGTCCCGAATTTCTCTCTTTTATTTTATTTTCTGTAAATTGTGGAATCACTTTTTTCTCAGGTGAATACCGTATTTTTTCATACACCAAACGCAGCCTGATGTTGTTTGTTCACTTCAATTGCATACTTTTTTCTTTTTATCGTCGCTTCGTCGACAATTCGTATTTTCTAGTTTCCTTCCTTGTTTTTTACGCTTGAGTTGATTTTGGGCTGGGTTCTTCCCTTAACCGATTTTTATCCGTTTTCTATGTATAATTATTATTTTTTAACATTTTGTACTCAATAACAAAAGGTTAATTATTTTAGAAAGAACATTTTTTAACCAATTTTAAGCACTAATCTGACACACAAAACGTAATATTTCCAGCATAGTTAGTATCCAACATCTTCGTCTGTGAAACCGTTTCCGAATGTAACCGCGAAACCGACATCGATACCGACACCGCTTACATTTCGTCCAACCACACTTTATGTTAAACATCAACCATCTGCGTTCGCCATCGTCTAATTAGCCGAGAAAATCTTTAAAGTCCGGGTGATGACCCATACAATTTTCAGACTTCACACTAATTTGCGTTCGATTAATTGATGTCTATTTAGGAAAATTGTAAAGTATTTCAACAACCTACAACCTATTACCAATTTTTTATATCAACACTGGTTCGTCAACTCTGCGGTCTGTCTAATCGTATTCTTGATAAACACGTCTGTTTATTTCGTCGTTGAATAAATTCAAGTAAATCCCGTACCTAAATAGAAGCGTTGTGCGTTGCTTACTGTCAAAACAAACGTGAAGGCCGTATGTACCCTTAAGGTGAAGCCTAATTGTCCGAAAATGGTGCTCGTATGAGCTACAGATCTATTACAATTTACCTGGAGTGACACATATTAAGTTCATAAAACGTATTCAACGGCTGAATGTAGCCACGCATATAATCCTCATAATTCTATAGAAATACTTTTCCTTTGCAATTGTTTGAAAATAATTTATAATCTGAAATGTTTCACATAAAAATGTTATGCTACACTACGTCTCGTAATTCCCTGTTATTATATCTATTTATTATATCTAAACAGAAACAGACTTACCGGATACGCGTACAGAAGAGTTTAACTTTTTTCACTTTCATTATCAAAAAATTATTTATGCGTAATTAATGCACGCATTATTTCTTATATAACAAACTATTGCAATTTTAAATAAAGCTATTAACTTTTATGTAACAGATTTTCAATGGGTAAGATTATGTAACAAGTGGCACTTAAAAATCTGGAATTATTAATGGAATTGCCAGCCGGGGTAAATTGTTCTGTCGTAATGACCATTGTATGGAAATGGAAGAACTGTCCGAGCAAAAGTGTATTAATTGGCGTAAAAATATCCGCTATTGGATATACTTTTGGTTATTAGAAAACGTACCCTCAAGTCATAAGCGCCCCGTTGGAAAAATCAATCATCGAGAGGCAATGTAGCGGTAGTGATATAACGTAATAGGGATGAAATGAAATGTCAAATATGTCGAGTATAGCTGTGCAAAGGAAAAACCGATCATGATACTGTCGGGCCTTGATAAATATATTTATCAGAGGCATATATAACGGGAATCTTTTCTATTTAACAATTCAATTCCCTAGTTTTGGCGTTTGGAAATAAAGCCTATTCGTCAATTAATGCGTTTATAATTTTTCTGTATTGGATTTAGATGAAAATGTATTTTGTTCATATAAATAGTACTCTGAATGAAATCGTCTCCATCAAAATTTTATACTAAGATAAAAATTATAACAATGAATGTTAATTTAAACCTCAATGTCAACTGCATTCCCTAGTGGGTTATATTCTATGGTGTGTTCAAGAATGAAGTAATATTGATAGTTGTGGAAAGTGGCTTCAAATATAATACAAAGTGAACTAAATGCATTGTCCTAATTAAAAATTAGTCCGGATCATGCAAGGCTTTTCAAGTGTAGTAAAAACAACAATTCCAAATTATTTGTCCGGTTTACCAATCCCGGATAGTTTTACAGGATGGTTTAAGTTGTCGTGTAAGTAAGAATAGTAACTATAAACAACAAAAAAATTATCCTTTGGAAAAATCGCTAACCCTTTGGCCTGAAATATATGGAACACGTTTAAAATCCATCTTTAACTGAATGTAATATTTCAACCGTCTGTGGGCTTGTTATTGTCAGTAATTAAGTAATTCAATCCCATTTCAGAATTCAGGCTACCGGTTATGCAACTTCAGAAATAACATGCATGAAAAACATATTATTTCGTAATTAATTTGTCTTTATAGAATTATTCAAAGTATTGATCATGAGCAATAGAAAAGCAATATATTTTTTCTTTGTTCAAGCATCAATTTTATTTTATTGTCTTTCCAAATTTTTAGTTAAGGATTGGATAGCTTTGGTCCCTCCAACTGCCGTGGTAGCCGGTCTCAGCTATACTGTATATCTTGCATTTTGTCCAGTCGCTGGCCGCGGTTCATGTGGCTCACAAAAATGTAACCACTCTATTCGCAAGCATGAGGCCAAGGTTGTTGATACGATTGACATAGAGAACATTGCAGAGAAAGCTGCCTTCTGTCGCTGTTGGAGAACTAAAAATGTGATTTTTTTAGGGGACGATCCTAACACTTGTAATTTTAATATTGCCTCTCTTTTCTAGTGGCCCTATTGTGATGGCAGTCATGGTGATCATAATAAAGCCACAGGAGATAATGTTGGTCCAATCGTGGTAAAGAGAAAATAAACAAGCTTTTTAAAGAGGACTAACTAGATGTGAGGAAACAAGACCCTTCTTCGGCAGAAGCATTTCTCAAAATATTGTTTTTCTCCCCATTTCAAAATTCTCAAAATTTGTAAAATTTCTTCGATGACCCGCATTAATGGACTAATCCCCAAGGCTTAATAACCATTATGGATGCAAATCTTTGTGTAGTAACTAATAGTATCTATTGAAAGAAATATTGGCTTATATAAAGTATAATCGGACCATGTTGTTAAAGTTACTGTGGTATTAACATAAGGAAAAAATAAATTGGTTAAAAAATGAAATAAATGGGGATATTTTGCAGATTCACTTAATGGCTTTAGGAGCCAACGATTATATTTTCAATGTTTGCAATAGTAAATCATATTGAAAATGGAATGCAGAATAAGATTTAAAACAAGACTTCACATGTATATATAAATTAATGTTGCTGCTGGACATATATTTTTGCATTACATTTGACAAAACGGCTTTAATATAAAAATTGTATTACGCATGACTGAGTTACAGATAATCATCAAAAGCAAGCGAAATATGCTTAAATGTCATTTAGTTAATTCTAACTATAAGTTATGCAGCGATCGCTTATTTGTAGATTTTTCCTTGATTAAATTGACGTCCTTTATCATCGGTCCCAGTCCATGACAAGTAATTTGTGACTAATTTTTTAGTTTCTTCCGACTGGAAGTCCAACTTTTTCCATGTGTAACAATCGTAATCAATCTGCCAATCGGGCGATAAGGTGAATGCTAATTCTTGACCACGCCAGATCCAAACACCCGAAATCGAGCTATCGTTATCTTCACCGAAGAGGCACACTGAGGCGAATGCTTGTTTTCTCATTTTATCCAATCGTTGGAACATGCCCGTTATAAGATTGCATGACATGAACGTTTTTGTAAGCTCATTGTTATATTTATATTCGCCGAACCAAATGGAATAGTGCTCGGGATCGAATTTCTCAAAGAAATATGGAACCGATACCGATTCATCTTCGTTGGAGTAGACACGCTTGAAATCATCAATGTTGAATGTACCTTTGGGCATAGATTCGAACGGATCCTTCCATTTAGGTTCTTGAGCAATAACTTCATCAGCAGCATCCAAATCTTCAGCTTCTGGTTTTTCCTTCTTCGTGGCAGTTGCCTTTTTCTCTTCCTTTGATTTAGGTGCTTGTTTACCTACAACGCTGCCAACTTTTGCCTGGAATTCGGCGTACTTTTTGGGATCATACACCAAAGTCTTTTCACAAAGTTTGAAATCTTCCACTACAGCCTTGACCTGTTGTTGATTTAATATTGTAACAAACCAACGATTTACAGCTCCGTATTCCGATCGGACACTGGGCTCAAGAACGTACTGATACAAATGCATCAAGCTAGCAAAGACAACAATGTCAGCTAAAGTGATTCTTTCTCCTACTAGGAAGGTGCAGTTGGTAAGTTTCTTATTGAGCAAAGTCAGCACAGTAGCGGTGTCTTGTTTGGCAGTACTGTTTTTCTGTAAGGGAAGAATACCCAACAAGGGGAAAACCCAGCCACAGGAAGCCGGCACAATTTCGTTGTCAGCGAAAGAAAGCCATTGTTGCACTTGAGCTTGAGCGAAGATACACTTTCCACCGCGCAGTTCATCATTGGCCAAGAAGTAAGCGATTGCATTGGACTCGCTCAAGGGCTTGCCATCGGCGGTTTCAAAAGCAGGTACCTGATAAATATAATTAAGGAAAAGTTAAATGGATTAATTTATTGCCACGCCTACATGCTTATATATATATATATATATATCACATGTGTACAATGGAAGATATGGCAATTGCACAATTCTCTCACCTTGCCGCTTGGAAATTTCTTTAGGAACTCCGAAGATTTATTGGTTTCGCCGAAAACAAAATCCTCAGCAACTTTAACTTTTGCCCCTGAGTATTGAGCAGCAATAAGTGCCTTGAAAGCACGAAAATTGTCAGGATAAGTATAAAGTGTCTACGACGAAAAAGAGACAATTAATTTATATAGAGAAAGTTTTAACTCAGAAAAGAGGAATTTTGCAAAGGTATCTGGTAATTCTAAACACCAAGATGTTTAAGATATTAACAAATTAAAAACCTTGAAATTCCACTTACTCCTGTAGCCATCGCTGAAAATTGCCGGAGAGGAAGAAATTTGACAACTCTACAATTTTTCAAACTAATTCCGTTTCGGGACTAGTGGAATTGGATTTTGAAAGACAGAGATGCTTTATCGTTGTTTATTTAGGTAAAAGAAGCTTATTTTATAAAATATCCACAACTCATACAATCATGATGGAAAATAGGATTTTATAAACGAAATATGGTACCTTTTAAAATTGTTAACTAATTGATAATGTATTCTTGAAAATGAATGTACTAACAGCAACTCTTACCTGATTATCGTTTTATACTAGAGTAATCATTCAAAATTCGGTTTCTTGTTTAATATAAGGAAATAAATTCTAACTATATTAATTTTCTTTACTAAATCGTCTTTAATAAACGTTTTTAACTACTATATTCTCAAACTTTATTTATAAAAATTATATTATTATTAATGAATTCAAACTAATTTTTTTTTTGCTTTTGACATATAGGAGATGTTATAGAATCGCTACCTATGCAAAAAAGCAAGTACAAATCTCATCTATTACAAATCTCGTTGGCGTGGTTATAAATTTCTCGAGAAATATGTCCCACATTCCTAAGAAAAGTATACCAATTTGTAAATAAAAAATGCCAATGGATTTGTTCAACAGTTCTTTTTGTCTCGGCTACTAAATAACATACTTGTTACCAAAAGGACGGCGAACAGCGGAAATACACAAATTTGTGTGCATGAATTCAACGGACTATAAAAAAATGACCATTAAAACGACCATTAAAAAATTTTAATTTACAGCAACCAATGTCCTATGAGTTTATATCTAGAATGAGGTTGTTACTCACTATTTTGCACTACAATTTTTATCAGTTCTGATTGGCAACACAGATTTTTTCTGAGAATGCAACATTTATATTAGTTTTGGCAGCACTGCTCGAGAGTGAATAAAAAAATTCCGAGTGTTTGATAAGAGAATGGCGAGAGTTGGAAAAGCGATGCTTTGAAATGTTTGGAAAATATCGAAAGGGAGTGTAGTCTTGTTGGTCGTGCAATCGCAAGGTTGATGGAGCTCGGCGTAGAAGTTGACAAAAAGTTTTTAGTGATGATTGCTTAAAATACTGTATTAGTGCTTGGCTTGTGTTTTAAGAAAGAAAAATTTATCTAGCCAATATAAAAACGGCTCTGGCTAGGAAACGGTTAATAGTTCGTGTCTGCTGAACGTTTGTGGGTTATTTGGATTTGGAGCAGGAATATAAAGATTCCCAATAATAACAATTCAAACGAGTACCATTTAAAAGTGACAGGAGATGGGGCTGAAGGGCTGTTGTGCGTGCGTAAAATATTTGATGGTGATAATAAATATTCTATTTTGGGTATGTAAAAAAGACGACGTTGCGCTATTCTCAAATATTGATGATCCTGTGCAAATATATGTATATATCATAAGTATTGCGCTATGCTTCCAAGACATTTCATTTTTCAATATTTGTCTATACCATGCGTACGCGTTGGTGTATTCAGTTTGTATTGTATAACGTGGGGCACCCACTTAATTGTACGCTCCATTTCCGACTACAAAACTTATCTACAAGAGAAGTAAAAGTGTAATTTGTTTTGTGTGCGTGTGGCATGGCTTGCGTCTACGGGTGTGCAGTGTGAGCGCATGTAAAGGATAGTGGCACGAAAACGACAGTAATAAACTTTTTTTTTTAAAATACCAATTTTGTGAAAATGGACAGCGAACAATGCCTGCGACAATTTGCCTGCAGAAATTACAAAATGTTTGCATTGTCTTTAAAACTCAAAATGAAATGCATGTACTTGACTCGGATATTCATCATTTCAAGAGATTCGTATTCATTTGCCTAGTGGAGAATGTCACTCTTCTTTCCTCTCCAAACATATAGACTTATTTACGTTAGCTGTTTGTTGTTGAAGAAGATTATTTCAATTTATTACTCAGATTTTAAATATAGCATTTTATTTAATATTTTTAAAAGTTTTTCTAGCATTTGAATTAATAGATTACGTTTCTTACTAATGTCAACAAACATAACTGAATTACGTTTATTTAACGAGTGGTGCAATTCAAATTCACTCCGAATTTGATTTATTGATAAAAAACCTATATTTAGTTTTTTGGGGTTTTTGATTTTCTTTAAAATTTTAATAAAATCAAAACCAATTTGTTTTTCTTATGGATAAAGAAATGAAATGAAAGTGGATGGAACTGACAGCGTAGGTGGCTTCCCATAAAATGTTTAAACTTATTTCATGATCGCATTGATCACGTATGCCCGTCAAAAATATTTTCGTCAAATTTAAACAGCCTTCAAGGAAATCAGTGATCCTCATACATTCGTCGTTCCCCCTAGTGGGAGAACATAGATGAGATGATTGAGTGGGTAGTTTTTAGCGCCAATCGTTTAAAGATTACTTACGATATACTTGTATAAATATATAATTAATGCATTTTTAAATCGCCCCGATCGCTTTGTCTGAATTTTAAAAAAGGCTAGAAATTTATTAATCAATTAAAGTTGTCTAGAATGTAATTCTAAATGTTATTTAGGAAGCAATGTTTTTGTTTCATTAGAATCTTGTGAAATCGTATATCTTTGATTTCCTTTGAAATGCTTTTGAAGTCAAATAAAAAAATCAAATATGATGACGATTTTCAGCTGTCAAATTTTGAGAAAGCGCAGCTTTGGATTATTTCAAATAAATTGATTTCTTCTTTTTATATAAAATTACCTTTAAAAGCGTTTTTACTTAATATGGAATTAAAAAAATAATTTAAATGGACCCAACATTTGCTGAAAGATGTTTACTGATTAAAATTATTTAGTATATTTACTCTTCTTTATCTTCATTTCGAGATAATAAAACTTTTAATAAAGATTTAAATGAAGACCTATTACTTGATTCTCCTCTTTGAGGACTTTTAAATTATAAAATAAAAATTTGAATAAGATAAGCGTGTGCATCACACAAATCTCGAAGTAGAGTTCTTGTAATTAATTTTTCTTTTTTGTATTTCCATTTTTTTAATTGTTAAAAAATAAAAAATGAGAAATACAAAAGAAATGAAAAAATGAATGTGAAATTGAAATTATATACGATTTAATTCTTGGGTTTCCTGTATAAATATATAGAAACATATCTCGAATATCATTTCTCATGAAGACATGTCTTGTCGTTTTGTACTTTAGGAACTTTTTTGTACTTTATCAAAGGTGGTTAAGCAAATTTTGTCAATATTGATTTATAATTTCAGATAATTGGCTTAACCATTGTCGTGGCTTCAATATGGATGCTAACTAATCCTACATTCCCTCTTTCTATGACGCAGTCATACAACCATTATAATATCGCTCTCTATATCTTTTTGGCAATTGGAATTTTAATAACATTTGGTGGATTATTTGGCTGTTGCGGTGTTGCAAGAGAATCGCAATGTCTTTTGATTTCAGTGAGTAATCTTGTTATATAGGCGGATCATATAGAGTATATCTGTAATTCTTCTTTTAAATGAAACAGAATTTAAATATAATTAATTTATATTTATTTTTGATTTTTTCTTGCTCGATTTGTCTCAGTTTTTTAGTGTTATTCTGGTGGTTATGGTTGCTCAAATTGCTGCCGGAGCTTGGGCTTTTCACAACAGAGACAAATTAGATGACATTGTTCGCGCGTCAGTGAAGTATTCGGTGCAGGAAGAGTACGGCCAATCTAGTATGAGTTCGCGTACAGTAACATTTGATACAATACAAAAGAATGTAAGACAGCATAAAATAAACTAAAAATAATAAAAGGCAATGAAACATTTTTGTATTTGCAGTTGAATTGTTGCGGAGCAGACGGACCAAGCGACTGGGCCACAAGCCGTTTCAATAATGTCGATCGTGGCAATATTGTTGATATTGCCATCTCTTCTTTAAATGTTTTCTACAATATTCCAGAATCTTGCTGTAAAGATGAATTGAAGGAGAATATTTGTGAAATTTCACGAAAACTTAAATACGGTGGACCACTGAATGCATCCATACATCAACAGGTAAAAATGGGATAGCCATCCGTATCAGAGAACAAATGTCTCCATATTTAGAATACTAATTATTGTATTTCTCATTTATTTTTTAGGGTTGTGTTGATAAACTGATTGAATTAGTCTCAGAGAATTGGATACCGATTTTTGGTGTCAGCATTGCCATTATCCTCCTCGAGTTGTTGGCGCTTATATTTTCATTGTGCCTGTGCTGCGCCGTTAGGAATCATCATTATAAAGCCTGAGAATTACAGAATTCCCGGAGGGAAATTAATGATGACGATAAATACTAACAAGAAATTTCGATCAGACAAAAACTGACACAAATGGAAAATGATAGCTTTTAATTAAATACGAAAAAGCAAATTTAAGCTCAACCGCAAAGAATACAGAAAGTTTTAAGAGAATTTAATAGTGAGTTGATGATTTAATGATAAGAAAGAAAAGATAACGTTGACGCAGTTAAAACAGAAAATTCCACACTTAAGATAAAATAGAGAAAATCCTTGTAAACAGAGCAATTGTAAATAAAATTCGTGAAACATTCGTGATGTATGTTAAGCATCATTTTGAAGACTAGCGACGCATAAATGCCCTCATCCACTTGCACACTTACGGCAAACTCGAAGCAATCGGTTTTTAAATCTAATAAGTTTGATTTTTAGCACGTAAATGCGGTCGTAGCCGTAACAAGGAAACAATATTCAATTTAAAGTTAAATTTTGCCAATGAATTAAATATTCAAATTATCCAGGAGTCATCCACGAGGAGCATTAATATGAATTTTTATTAGTAATCAATTCTTTTTATTAGTAATCAATTCTTATCAGCATATTATTTGGTCAGGTTTTGGTTGTTTAGTATTTTCTTAATTTTTGCCAAATTAATTTTGGCAACATTCCGGAGAAATAAAAATACTGTTAACTTTTCTTTTAAAGCAATAAAATCGCAATACCTACGAACGCACAGAAAATGATACATGTACGCATAATACTACAAATAAATAGGTTGATCAAGAAATGAAGAAAACAAAGAATATTTTAATTTTAATTAATTTAAGATTTTCCATCAATAATCTATAAAGAATTACTTCATCCATACTTGGTGTCACTCATTTATATCGTTTAAAATAATGAAATCAATTGTTTTTAACGTGAGTTTGTTCTAAAAAGTTTTCTCAAATATCGTTAAGCAGCAGCGAATACTGCACAAACTTCTGAATTAAATTGAGCTAACTCGAATAGTATATATAATGATTACCTGCATTATTTTAATTATACAATACTGAAAATATATTATAATATATATAATATATATTTATTTGTATATTAATTTTTTATGAGCGAATTTCTATTTTTAATGAAAGTTCAATTCAAAGCCTAAAAGTTGTTATAGCGATTCTTCTGTTACTAAACTGCCCTTATATATAAATAAATATACAATGAATAAATGAAATATATATACATGTTTTAAATGAATTAGCTAATAAATTTTATTGTTTAAATAAAAGAGTCTCAACTACTTTTAAATCTTATTCGACCCAAAATCATTCATGTTCACGATGTAAGAAATACATACGAAGTAAATCTATTTAATATATAATATATAATGTATTGAAACTGGATAAGAAAGTCTCTGAAAATTTTACATTAATTTAATTCATATACATTATATATATATATATATATATATATATATATATATATATATATATATATATATATATATATATATATATATATATATATATATATATATATATATATATATATATATATATATATATATATATATATATATATATATATATATATATATATATATATATATATATATATATATATATATATATATATATATATATATATATATATATATATATATATATATATATATATATATATATATATATATATATATATATATATATATATATATATATATATATATATATATATATATATATATATATATATATATATATATATATATATATATATATATATATATATATATATATATATATATATATATATATATATATATATATATATATATATATATATATATATATATATATATATATATATATATATATATATATATATATATATATATATATATATATATATATATATATATATATATATATATATATATATATATATATATATATATATATATATATATATATATATATATATATATATATATATATATATATATATATATATATATATATATATATATATATATATATATATATATATATATATATATATATATATTGCAATAAAATGTTAAAGAAATATTTTCGAATACAATTATTATATACATTTTGTACAAAACCGATTTTTTAAAAAAAATATTAATTACATTTCGAAGATTTATCTAAAACTTAAAAACTTGAAAAATTAGATTTAAAGTTAAAGTTTGATGTTATCATATAATAAGAAGCTGATTAATAGATTAGAGTAATTTTTCGAAAATATTGCAAAAAGTATTATGTTTCAAATTTTGTATTTCATATATTAAATATAATTAATATGAATTGAAGGAATAAAAACAACTGATTATGAAAACAAAACACTAATTGTGATAAATTTGTATGATAATCGCGTCTGAAAAGATCGGTTGTGAAAATGTTACCAATTATAGCTGATTTCAGTACGTTTAACTCGGCAATCAAGTGGTGTTCCATGAACGAGATGGAGTTAATATATTCGTAGTCGTTTGTCGATGATTCTACATAGTAAAAGCGAATTTAACCGAGTCACGATTCCAGATCTCGATAAAATTATAACCAAAAACTTATTTACCAAAATATAGCACTAGGAAAGGCCCAGACTGAAAATGTAAGTTGAATTTGTTGCAACAATCCCAAAGCTGTGTTGATTCTATAAGGTAGATTTCCATTATTTAGTATTGCTCAATGAGATCGCCTCTCCATCATGAGTTACATCATGACAATGAAATCAAACAATTTTGGATAGTCATTTAAAAATTTTTAAAAAATCTAACTGCAGATCTCAACAATTATCAAAAAATCAGTATATATATATATATATATATATATATATATATATATATATATATATATATATATATATATATATATATATATATATATATATATATATATATATATATATATATATATATATATATATATATATATATATATATATATATATATATATATATATATATATATATATATATATATATATATATATATATATATATATATATATATATATATATATATATATATATATATATATATATATATATATATATATATATATATATATATATATATATATATATATATATATATATATATATATATATATATATATATATATATATATATATATATATATATATATATATATATATATATATATATATATATATATATATATATATATATATATATATATATATATATATATATATATATATATATATATATATATATATATATATATATATATATATATATATATATATATATATATATATATATATATATATATATATATATATATATATATATATATATATATATATATATATATATATATATATATATATATATATATATATATATATATATATATATATATATATATATATATATATATATATATATATATATATATATATATATATATATATATATATATATATATATATATATATATATATATATATATATATATATATATATATATATATATATATATATATATATATATATATATATATATATATATATATATATATATATATATATATATATATATATATATATATATATATATATATATATATATATATATATATATATATATATATATATATATATATATATATATATATATATATATATATATATATATATATATATATATATATATATATATATATATATATATATATATATATATATATATATATATATATATATATATGTAGTCATATCGGAGGGCTTAAGAAGTTGGGGAAAATTCCAAACAGTTCCCACAACCAATACGAAAAGTAGAAAACAAAAATATATGCTTCTTATTAAAATTTATTACATTTCATCACACATGACAATAAAAATGATTAATTAAATATTAAAAAAGTAACTCTTGTTTTATTTGTTTTTTTAATTAAATATCTGTTATTATTTCTCTAAAAGAATACTTTATGGATAATAACAAATTTATACAAATTTAACTCTGAACACTAATAACAATTTTTTTTCGAATGTAAAATTTTTGAAATGTAAAACTTTTACATTTATATTTTAAACATTCCAATCACTAACCACGATGTTGTTGTTGTTGTTGTCAGATTAATCTTTGACATGTTTATATGTTCCATAGATTGTAAAGATACTTTTACAATGAATTTGAAAACTGATTTAGGCATCTGGGTTCAGAAATGCAAAGATTAAAAATAGTAATTAATTTTGAAAGTAAAAATTCGTGAACAGAAGTTGCTCAAAATAAAGGAATTATCACATAAATAATTGCTGTAATTTATTTTTGCATGATAATGGCTTTAATATGATCATTATTAACTAGCTACGAATCAGAGACTTTTGAACATACTCCCCAGTTTGTCGTCCTGACCTTGTCTAATATCTCTTAAACTTTGTACATCGCGTCGTCTCAAGAGCATATCGATAGATTACATCAATATTATTTATAATAATAATAATAATGATGAATCCTATAAAATTTGCTTGTAATCCATAAAACATGCAAACAGGATTCAATTTGTTTGTTATTATAATAAGCGTTTTAGGTTTTCATTATGTATTATTTTTAACGGGTGTTTTATAATTTAGACAGTTATTAAAAATGTTTAATTCTTTATATGCTATGCTAAACCTTTCATAGCCAAATTCGAGTATTTATATATTATGAAGGTGTGTATGTATTTATATATGCAGATATAATAGGTGTTATAGTATTATTTTATCAAAATTATATTAAAGCAATTCCATTTTAAATGTTTATTTTTTTGATTTTTGGAAGAACCAGTGGCATTTGTTACAAAACAAATTCTAACACTTAGAAAATACTTAAACGAAAAATTATAATTTTGAAGGCTAGATCGATTACAATTATCGATTAAAATTAGTTTTATCTACCGCCTCAGATATAATTAATTAATTAATAGAAGAATGTTAGGAAGGACGAGAATAATTTCTAAGTTTTTGAATTCAGTTAAATATTATAATTAATCAAATATTTTTAGATAAATATATAAAAGAATAACAATAAAAAATGACATATTCTTTTACAGAAAATTTGGTTTTTTTCATAGTTACTTAAATTGCTTAACGGCTATAACGATTTTAATTTGAAGAAAAAATTATGCATTCATAAAAAGTACAAAATTAATTTAATTAATTCACGTATATTATTTGTAATTTGTAACATAATCTTATAACATCTTACTTGTTTAATTATCCTCTAATTTAATTTAATTATTATTGGAAGGAGACCATTTTCTGATTTAATCGAGATTTAAATCGAGTTATTAATACTTTTAAAAAGTAAACGTATGGTACACAAATTGAAGTAACAGATAAAGAAACATAATAAAGATTACGAAGATGGGAAGAAAACATCTGGTAAACCATGAAGTAGTTGAAACTACTAAATAGTAGTAAACTAAAAATCAATTTAAATCTTAACGACATAACGACATAAACTCATAATTATAATTTTAAATTCGATTTTAGGATAATAATTCTTTCATAAATTTTTAATGCTTCTTGTAATTACTTCATATGTTTTGTTTAATTGACCTGATTATTTAAGAATTGCTAACTGCAAACTGTTATTCAAATCGATTATTGGTGAAATGTTTTTACAAAATATCCATAAAACACAAAATAACGACAAAAGTATTAATAATCCATCCGATAATTAAACAACATTATAAATTTTCATTATCATTTATGCAAATATATGTTTACATGAATATAAATATGTTGGGATGCGTACGAACGCAGCGTGTCGTCTTTTTTCGCCTGCATGCGAGTCTGTCTCTGGGTAAATTCATTCAGATCACGTATGAACTGCATGAAATAGTGGTGTTTTTGTAATACCAATACTTGTTTTTATTTAATTAATCTTAGAGTAAAATAGTTTTGCATGTATCTATAATTCTGCTTAGAGTATTCAAGTAATTCTGGTGGTTCAGTTTAGTAATATTGTTGTTGTTTGTTTGTTTTGTTGTTGTTGTTGCGTTTGGTAATAGAACCAAATTATCATTTGCAAA
Source organism: Physocephala rufipes (assembly GCA_963966595.1). Lineage (NCBI taxonomy): Eukaryota > Metazoa > Arthropoda > Insecta > Diptera > Conopidae > Physocephala > Physocephala rufipes. Next base: position 1,700,207 of record OZ016501.1, on the reverse strand, counting down.
TTTATAAATTTCTCAACGGCAGGATTAGGAGTATTTTGCCTTAATTATAAATATTTTGTCAAATTTTGAATTTTGAAAATTGAAAAACGCCTGTTTTGAATTTCATTGGGTCATTTCCTAGTTTCATTTTGTGTCTTTCGTTTCTATTCATTAAGGGCGTAAATACGCAAAACGAAACGATTGGAAAGACTACGTCGCTGGCTTTGACGATACGTTACAAATTTTTGTAATATGCAAAGCTTTCGTCAGCTTCCTGAGATGAAATTCCCCGAGCGAAAGGTCTCTTGCTCTCGTTTTTTTACTAGCTCGTTCGTTTCTAGTACTCAAAAATATTCGGGTTCGGTCTTTGGCTGGACAACATTTTCTTATTTTGTTTCAACCGAATTTTTATCTGCTGTTTATCTCCAGGCTATCAAGGAAGAGAAACATTACGGAAAACACAAAACGGAAACGAAGAAACGCCTTCGTTTCGTTTCGCGTAATTATGCCCTATATGCTTATTATTTATAATCCTGAAGCATTCAATTTACAGATCTATTAAAGATATTGCATTATTATTGTTTCGGAACTCTGGCTGGTTTTCAGAGTTGGCCGGACATCAGAGATCCGTGTCGAACATTTGCAAAGACCTAGTGATCAGATCATCCTTAAGGCATGCTTCCAGGAATTCTTCAATTGTAATTATTCCATCCTGATTAAGGTCAAGCTTACGAAAAACACGCTCAGCCTATAAACAACGATAATAAATGTATAGTAATATAAAGAGAAATACTCATGCAATTCGAACCTGGTCTTTTGCTTTCCGATCATCTTCCAATTGGTGTGGCTTTCGTCCCACCAACTCATGAACAGCTTGAACAATCTCGGCCAATTCACTACGACTAATTCGTCCGTCACCGTTAATGTCATACAATCTAAAAGTCCATCGGAGACGTTCATAAACCGATCCTCGCAGCAATGTGGATAAAGTAACTAGTAAATCCTAAGAAGACGAAGAGACGGACTTACACAAACGTCGATTTCGTATTAAAACAACAATAACGTATATGGTACAGTTCGGTAAAATTCCTTTTGCAATCGTCCAATTACAGTGATCCGAAATTTCAAAAATCAACGAGTACAAACGAAAACTTGTTCGCATCAATTAAAAAAATTAAAATAATAAATAAATAAAAGAATAAATAATTGCAAATTCAAAATTTCAAAAGTACGACTTATGAAACCAATTTTCAAATTTACGATTCAAACAAATTAAAAGTATTCAATTTAGAAGCTATTCTGTGTCGGTAGAGAAAGTTTTCGCAAATCCAAATATTACTTGTTTGTTGAATTGGACGCTATTCATTGTTTTATCGTTAACCAAATAAGAGTTCGTAACTTTTTTATGCACACAAACAATTTTTTGTGTAACCCCGCTGATTTTTTAAAATTGTGTTATGGGATATATGTGTTGCAAGTTATAGCAGCTCCAATAAATTGCTAATTGCATTTTTCGCGTGTATTCTATAATTAATTCATTATTTAATAATTCTGTACGAATACTGTACCCGAAAACTGATGGCACCATTGCAATTTACATCGAAAGCTTTGAACACATAGTGAGCGTATGAACTGGAATCTGAAATAATTGAATAATAAGGACATAATCAATAGATATAATAATTACATGCAAATATTAAAATACTTACTCCCATGTGGAAAGAATTTAGCATATATATCCTTAAAGCAATCTTCATGAACTACTCCTTCAGGACATTCCTTGAATAATTAACAATTCTTTCATTATTTCTATAACCGAAATTTTAACCTCTGTATTTTTACGTTACCGTTTTAAAACCCCTGTACATGACACGTATTTCCTGTTTGCTGAATTTTGTCAGACGGCATAAATCATCTAAAGCAACTGGAATCGGTTTAGGCACTCGTGTTTGTTCCAGTTCATAGACAATTTCTTCCATGGGACTTTCCGGAGGTGTTGCCATCTTATCAGTTGGTCGGTTGATGGGTTTGTTGTTGTTGTTGTGTGGCGTCAATTTGTGGTACATGTACTCCGTGATAAATTCACTATTAATTATGCTAAATTGCAACGAACTTGCAAATGTTTGGTGTAGTTTTTCTGTTAACTTATTTTGTATCGGCGGTCTTGCGTAGTTTTAGCACATTAACAAAATAGTATTGTATTTAATTGATCGATAGCAAAACATAATTTTTTGTAAAAGTTTTGTATAAGCTCCTTCTTAGGTGTAGTTGTTGTTGTTCGCTAAAAACAACAATAAATTACTTTAAGATTTCATAAAATGGAATAATATAAATAAATATTTAACAAACTCGAAATAATTCATAAAAGGAATTTGTTCGTGTGATAATAAAGTGTTATAATTTGGGATAATTATAATGACAGGAATAACGTGACTAAAAACCGTAACGTGAGTCACGTGATTTATTCATTTATAATAAGTAACACACATAAAAGACGCCTCGACGAATTTATTAAATTTTATTTAAATTTTATTCCGTAAATTTTCTTAAAATTATTCCTTTAATATTATTCTTGTTTTTAATTTTTTTCATAAAAAGTTTCAAATTTTGAGTTTGTTGAGCCTCGGTTATAACAGAGTATGATTTAAGTTTCATAAAATATTTTCCCAATTTCTTAAAAAAAAAATCTTTAAAATAATTTTTAATTAATTCTCATAAAATCTCGTTAATAATTTTTTAAATATTTGTATATAATCGAAAAGGAAAAACAGACAAATTCAAATATAAAATATCAATATTAAAAAAAAGTTCTACTTTTGATACCAATTTTTATACCGTAACTTTCATTTCCGTCGAAATGTGCTCAAACACACTGGAATGGCTCTAGTTATTATTCGACATCCGGCTTGATACGGCCGGCATTTTCACATCATTTCCTTACAACACCACGCCTTCGTTCTTCAACCTTGGAAATTAATACATTTAGCGATAAATTAGCAGAACGAACACGAACAACGTTCTTTTGTTCACAAACCTTATTGTTCGGGTCAACGGAATTTACATTTGCATTTTTACCTGTCGCGATGACATTTCAATATATTTGCGCGTATCGAGGCGAATCGAATCGCGTCGCATATCGAAGTTACACATGTGTACACATATGTATGCCTGGCCTCCTTTTGCACATTCTTACAAACTAATGCTTGTTATGCAATCATATATATTTCAGCAAGAATTATAATACAAAAAATTGTCATTTTTGTTCAAACAATTGTCTGGAAGAGAAGCAATTTAATGACTTTTACAAACACATTAGAGACTGATTTAAAGACGACTGATAATTTTTAATTGCCCCTTTCTGCAAATGTTTGTAGCGTTCTTTTAAATGTATTAGATATTAAAACCTATTCATAAGATTTAAAGTATTAATTCTTTTGCTGACAAAATTTAATTTGTGTTCGATTTAATTCAAAGTGATTCATTTCGACAAAAGTCATTTGCAAATCTCTGATTATTGTGACAGATGTCAATAATATTTATTATCCCGGTGCTTCTCAAAATAATGACCTCGTATAACGATATATCGTAAGTGAATCGCATGAGCGGCCGCATGTTTTTACATTTCAAAAATAACTTCAGATTAGAAAACTTTTCAAACATAATCTCAATATTTTTAAGAGGCATACTATTACGCTGTGACGAATTTCAATCATTTAGCCTTGTTGGGGAGAATACATAACGTGATGTAGTAAAAAATCCTCTCTTTCTCCTTGACAAGGATAAAGCGGTTTCGCTGCAACAAAACTAAGCCCATTAAATAAATTGAAACCCAGATAGTGGGAAAGCAAGAGAGTGGAAATTAATAAAAAACCATACAAAGGAAAAATTTAAACTCAAAAAGAACTTGGCAAGCCTTTCATCACATACGGTAGGATACGATAAGGCCGGCTAGTATACGATAGGATATGATTCAATAGACTTCTATCGAAAAAATAACAAATTATTTGTCGTGATGGTGCCATTGAAATTTATGTGAAGGCGTGTAGGGCAATAAATGCCACAATGGCATCAATTAAAAACTGACCATACACCACAAGAAGGCGTCCCTTGGACTCACCCAGTCGTTTTAATAGTTGTTAGTTTTACCACAAGTAGCTGTAGGACATCTTAAGGATTTATTATTCTCGAAAAGTTTTCATTAGCTTTCATTTACGTAAATCATATCAATTCGTATGATATGTATATTTATATATATGCCTGTGTGTGTTTGTATTTGTTTACGTGTATGTGCGTATGTATGACTGTGTGTGCGCGATCATGTTAATGTGGGAATATAATATTTTCCATATGTCTAAAATCAGCAGAATAAATCTATATTCACTTTGGATTTTTGCATAATTTAACCCAATTCTATCGAAAAAAGAAATCGCTTTTAATCACTTCAGTGGATTTAATTTACGCATTGTTTCAAGCAGTTTAAAATAATTTGATATAAACCTATAGTTTACATATGAAAGCGGTAATTTAATTACAATTTAATTAAATTAAATCTAGAAATTAAGTTAGATTCAAATAATTTAAAAAGATTGCACAAGTAATTGTTGAGAAATATCACGTCCCTTCGACGTGGAGTAACCGTCGTGATATGTTTATGTTATTTTAATTGCCGTTAAATAAATTATTGTGAGAAAATCAATCACCTGCAAATGCATTTAATTCCTATCCTTAAAGTGTAAAATGCAAAGAAAGGAATTATATTGCAATATTGCTTTAAAAAACAATACTATTCCGCTCAAGTTTAACAGTTTTTTGACGTACGAGGCGCCCCCCGCCATGGACTTGATTTGTGTCAGTTGTTGACTTAAGGGAATTTTTACATTCATTTTAATTTTGCCACAATACAAAGTAATCACATAATGCAAATGCAAAGTTGTCACGTTGGTGTTTGAATTATTTGAAGGACACATAGAGTGCAATATCAAATGGTATCTTCCTAAATCAAGCCATTTAGAAAGCGCGCTAAACAATTGTGCGGGGTCTGCCGAAGTAATATTTTAATAGTAGTGAGGGATTAATAATAAAGATTATATCACGGTAAACTCTTAAATTTTGACAATGGAAATTGTGAAAGCTTTGTTTCAGAAGCAAGAATATTGCAAAATATATCAATGAGTTTTTGACTGAAATATAGCATTGTCACTTAACTAAAGCCCGTTTGTTGTTAAACGATATGTAAATAAATGACGATTGGCAACGTCTACGCAAGCTAAGCAATTTTTGTTTTAGATCAATTGACCCGTGATTAAATAGATAATGCTGTTGAGATAATTGAAAACTAAAGTGAAGCATTTTTATTTAATTACAGTCTGTCAAATTTAATCGAAAGATAAAATCAAGCGGGCATTGTAAGAATATAATCTTTTAAAATGCTGGTTAGCACCCAGTCAGTCATCTTGAAATCATAACCAAACCTTACGATGCGTAAGAGACGTAAAGCCAACATATAATTTATATGTGATTTATTAAATATTATAAAAAATATTTCAGCAATTTGCCATATTTATTAATTTCACAATTTGATTTCATTTATGCAAGTTCGATGTTCATACTTGATTTGACTATTTTTTGAAAAGGTTATCGACTGCGTGTATTATTATATTCCTTATATGTGTATATGATTAAAAATTTCGAATTAAAAGTATTACTCAAATAATTCTATTGCAAATTTATTAAATAAATATATTTCATTTTTTCCTTCTTAAGATTTGTTCCGGCAATATTGCTTTTACCTTAATGTAAACTTCCGCTTCTGTCACTTCCACTGCACACACTCACAACCATCTGGTCGTACACCAACGCCACAGCGAACGGAGCTCTTCCTGCGCTACGAGCGCATATACAAAACAGCTTGAGGTATATCACCGCTGTTGCTTCCTCTTCCTCTGTTTCTTCTTTCTCTTTCGTTTTATTTGCTTCGTTTTGTTGTTTCTGTTAAATCATTTGCAACTTTTTATAATTCGTTTATTGTAAAGAAATAGAAAAAAATTATTACTATAGTTTTATTGTTGTTTTTTGAATATTTGTATGTTTTTGGCCATTCTTATACTTCAGTGTTTTAATAAATCGCAGCAGTTTTTAATAGGAATTTATATTTCGTTCTGTATTGCGAAAAATTTACTTTTAACTTTGGTAAAAAATATAACCTTTATTTATAATCATTTCCCTTGAAATGTTTTCTGCACGTGATTTTATACATAAGATTTTATACATAATTTGAAGCGACACGCTATTTCATTCCGGCAATAGCATTGATTTCTTTTTAATTTATAATATATTTTTGGCCACGATTATTACTTTGCTTCGCCGTTTGTCCCCCTTTTGGTTCTAAGACGAACTCTTACTTCACATCGAAATATAAATGAATTTGTGTATCTATGAATCACTACAGATTTGAATCTTTATTTTTTTTTCCAAAAACCAGATACTGACTGAATTCTCATTCGAAACATTCGTTTGCGTTTAAAAAGAAAACTAAAAGATGAAATCTTTTAAACACATTCCAATAATTAAGATGCATTTGAACGCTAATACAATTTGCAATTTTTCAATACAACGAAATCAACAGGAAGGGAATTGATTGAAGTTATAAATGTATTATTTGCATATCTGCATCGAGAAACTGTCGACGGTTAACTGAATTTAACTACGGCTGCTTTGAAAATCGGTAGACAACTGAAAGTCCGCCGCAAAAATCCACCCCCGTTAACGAGTTTCTTCAATGAGTAATCGTTCGAATAGACGAACGCTTCTCGCTCTATCATTACTACTAGCACATGTTTTACAAGCTCTCGAGAAGCTTTTCTACTTTTTTTTGCACTTCGTCAAGACTCTTTATAAGTCAACGTCACTCGCTGCTGCCGCTCAGTCTGGTTTGCCGAAAACATTATCTACCAAATCAAAAACAAGAAGAAGCAACATACATTAGCATTGATTACTCGCTATTGAGTTACCAGTAAAATTAAAGACAATAAAAATACTAAAACCATGTTATAACAATAATTCACGTGAAGGATAACTGCAATAGTCAGGACGTCCACTGAGTGCAACACCTTGAGAATTCCTTTAATCAAAATTCTGAACTTGTTTGCATGCCGAAAACATTTGTTTACTTATGGAGTTTTTTTCGAATACTATTATGAAACATAATATCTATAACATCTATATAAAACATTTCTATTTAAAAAAACGAACTTGTTCAATAATTAATTGCAATTTATTAATGCGCCTTTACTAAAATGAAAGCCGAAGGAAAGACCAAATTGTGTTTGCCTTTGAAATTATTTTGAAGCTGGTTAATAAATAATTTAATATGCATATATAAAAATTCGATTTCCATATATTCGACAGCTCGCGTACGACTTCAACGAATAGGTAGTAGGATAGAAAGAGGAAGAAACGAAATTGTTCCGAAAATCGTCGCTTGATAAAGAAGACATCTAACTGAAGTGCTTCAATTTGGTAAAACTGGCTCCGTTGCAGACCGGTCTATTCACTTTGCATACCAGCGCTTTCACTTCTCTCATTACCGTTTGGATGTATCATCGGACCATTTATGACATTGTCAAGATCATCTACTACAGCTTCTCTAACATCTTCTATTTTCTCGGAGCTTTTCTCCAAAAATTGTATTGTATCTGTATCTCCTGTCGGTGCTATATCTTTTTGTTCAAAAATCGTTTCTCCGATTTCGACATTCTCTTCAGGCACATTAATATTGTTCAATTCATTTTCAGTTTTTGACGAACTGATTGTAGTGAGTGAAGTTTCTTTGTGTGTTACACTCATATTATTGTTATTGCTGTTATTCTTACTTTTTAATTTTTTATTTTTTCGCTTTTTATTTGGATCTTCTTGAGTTGCGTGTTTGGTAGTAAGAATGGCATCCGATTCATTACTCGGGTTGCCACTTTTCAGATTTAAAAATTTCATTTGACTTTGAAGATTGGCCAGCGTCTCCTTGAGTTCAGCACAATTCTTTGACATTAGTTCCATTTTATCCTTGTCGGTAATATTTTGAATTGGAACCGCCTTAATACATTCCGGTTCTGGTGGTAAAGCGGGCATGGCGGGAATCTCAATATTGTTGTCACGCAATATTTTGTACAAATGCGTGCGTTCATTCTGTAGTGCCCGAAGTAACTTTTGTAATTGCTCTACTTGCTTATTGCAGCGTGCAGCATGGTCGTCACGTTCCTGTTTCTCGGTCGCCAACTCAATTAATGTCGCATTGCTTTTCTCCCATTTGCGTTTCCATTCAAGCGATTCCTTTTCCAATTTTTTTGTATTCTTTGACATCTATTGAATGCAAATGCAAAAAATAACCATTACGTTTAGCCTTTTATTCTCTCTACATATACACATTTCTTATAATTTTTACCTTTTCCAATTCTATTTTATATGTCGCAAATATATCATTCGATTTCTGTAAAGAGCTTTGAAAGTCATCATATTTGGCAGTATATAAATTCAATTGTTCTTTAAGGGCAATCTCACGCTCTGTCAATTCCTTAAGCATTTTTTGTGATTGCAAAAGTTTTTCTATAGCGATCTGTTTTTCTCTAAGGAAGATTTATACAAACGTAGTTTTAGAACTACTTTTAAATTTAGTGAATATTACTTGATCAGAATTTCTTTCTCCATTGCAGCTTCGACTTGCATTTTGTTCATTTTTGCTTGATGCAGTTGGGACTCTAATTGCACTTGTTCATTCAGTTTCTTCAACTGAAGCTCACGCGTTTCATATTGATCGGCAAGAAACTTTAGCCTGCAATTTTGTTAAAGTGTTAGATGTTTGATTTAATTAAAATTTTGAAGGAACGTCAACCCATTCTGAGAAGTACTAATATCAATCTAAATCTAAAGAAATTATAAATTCTTAGAAGCCTTTCATTTTAAGACATGAGGGCTTACTTTTTGGTCATTTCGATGTTGTGATCACGCAATTTAAGATTTTCTTCATTATTTTTGCAAAGTGATTGTGTAATCTCATTTAAAGATGCTTGAAATTTTGATTGGCTTTCCTTTCGCCTTTCCTCTTCTTCACGTATCTTTTGCAAACTTTCATTCTTTACTGATTTTATAAGCTTTTGCTGTTCACGGCATACTTGTTCCAATTTGTCTCTGAAAATATATTAAGGGTTAATTAAAACACCACGCATATTAATTTACTGATCAATGAAAATACCTCATTAGGATACTTTTGTTATATTCTCTTTGTAGTGCTTCCTTCTCCCGCAAAATCACCTCTAACTGTTTTTCTTGGCCTTTTATACTTTGGTTTAATTTTTTACTAACTTTCTGGCTCTCGACATGTTTGCTTAGAAGTAGCTGGAACTTTTCTTCAGGTGTAGCTGCATCCTCCAGCGTTTTGATCACCTATTAGTAAATTGGGGCCAAATAAATCTTATATTTTCGAACCGTTATCCAATTCGAGTTACCTGTTCCTCTATCTTTAAACCTTTTAATTTTTCATCTTTGGCCTCCTTTTTATTTTTTGAAGCTTTCTCCATTTTTTTCAGAAAACGTTTTTCTGATATATTAAAATTATTCAATAGGAACGGGTGTTCAACTCCCTCCGTCCACCTTCTTTTCAAATTCCGTATATGGTCGCAAATGCTGAAGATCTGCAAAAATAAACAATGTTTTGCTAAATAAAATTTGACAGCTCAATGCTGTCATTTAAAAAACCTAAGGACGCTCACAGACGAAAGGGAAATTCATCATGTTCTACGAAATCCTTAGGTTACACAAGAATAATTTTAGTGTTCGTTCGTCTGTTAGCGTATGCGTGGAACCTAAAGAATATATAAACTCTCAATTTGAATTCTGATAATAGTGCCGAATAAACTGAGAACGTACCAATAACTAAGTAGTTAATAGGCTGTGAAGGCAGGCATTAAACCAGAACCAGATAGAAAATCTCTCGCCATTGCGATTGGGGCGATTTCCGAATCCTGCTGTCCATAAATCCCATGCAGAGAGGGAGAAATTTGTTGTTTCAAGAACAAGGCGAAACATGCGACCAAAGTGGAAGGATTTACAGTTTTTTCATTGACGCCGACGGCGGCACCACCCATATTTTATTTTTATTTACATACTTTATTTACATACATATTTTATTTACATACGAGCCTGTTTTTTTTAATTTACATACGAGCCTGTGTTATATTAACTTATAGTACTACCGAGATCGCGAGCGATTTTCTATCTGTTTCTAGCATTATGGGATTTATCATTCCAAACTGAACACCCCACAAATATTTCAACTCCACCTCTATGTTTCTCTAATCGAGACTCGATTCATGATCAATACTGTATCATATGATACCTTCACTGAATAAATTTTCAATATCTTCAATAGAATTTTTCTTTCCGCGGGGTTGCAATAGCCATTCTTAGCGCTGCTTATCCTAGATAATTGATAATATATTTTTGAAATATGACTAGCCAAACCCAAGGTATTCAGCAGTTATTGGCTGCGGAGAAGAAAGCTGCCGAAAAAGTTGCAGAGGCAAGAAAAAGTAAGTGGAAAATAAGAATTGGTCATGTGATGTTCAATTTAATTATACGTATTGTCGTTCTCATGCTTTTTAATAAATCGTTGCATTTTCCCCAATACTTTTCTAAATAAATTAGGGAAGGCGAGAAGATTAAAGCAGGCCAAAGATGAGGCCACCGAAGAAATTGAAAAATATCGGCAGGAGAGGGAACGCCAATTTAAGGAATTCGAAGCTAAAGTATGAAATTTTCCAAACTGATGTTAACTTCAAGTAACGTTAATTCAAATCAAATCAGCTCCGTTTTATTGTCATGAACTTTGATTATTTAAGAAATTGTATGTTGCCAAACCTGCCTATTCATTTTAATAACAATTTTTTAGCATATGGGTTCCCGTGAAGGTGTGGCTGCCAAAATTGAGTCTGATACTAAACTAAAATTGGATGATATGGAGCGTGCCGTCCGAAACCGAAAGGAGCCTGTCATTGCGGAAATTTTGCAATTCGTTTATGAAATTACACCGGAAATGCACAAGAATTACGCTAAAAAGAACTAAGTTCATCTATATTATACTTTATATATATATATATAGAACTGTATGTATTGCATGAAAAAGTATGATCCCTGTGGATGCAATTGTAAAATATTAAACAGTTTTAGAAAGATTAATATAAAGAACATTTTTAGCGAACTGCTTTTTTTTAATCAAAACTAAGAAACGCATTCCGTTATGTAGCGATATTAAAATAATATGTTTTACAAGTGTTATAAATGTTTAAAAATAAATGTAAACTACATTAAATATCTGTTATGAGTTGTAAAGAATATGCACATTTTATTGAATAGGTGAAATGCGCTTAAAATAAAGACACTCTATTAAAGGATTAATTTGAAATTATTGTTTGCATAATTGGTTGTTTGTTTTATCCGTACTTTTTCCGTCCAGTGCTGCAGCAAATGATCCTTTAATTGGGGCATATTTTTGGCGATATATTTACACTGATTACACTGTAATTCTGTGGATAATAATTCCTTCATTTCATTTTTACTCATGTGTTTGATACGCCCATACTTCTGCACTTCATCATAAACCTCTGAAATATATATTTAATAAAATCTCTTCTCATAAAGATTCCTATCAATTCCTTTTAATACGAACCATTAAAATTAAGAAAAAATTTTGTATTAAATGAGTTCCAATGTTGTTTGGTTTTTAAACGGTCCGAAACGAAGTCCCGAGAGACAACGTGCAAATGTAATCTCTCCATACTCGGAAGAGCATGAAATCCGATCATATATGCATCTAATTCATGACGTTGCAATTCAATAATATTAACTGCCAACAAATGAAGCTCTTTAAGAAGAGCCAAATGAGCCCTCGTCAACTATTGGAGATATTTCATGGCACAATGGCACATATTTTTTATATAACATTACTCACACAGGATATTGAGGCAATATCGGATTTGGGTAAAACCAAAAAGTGATATTTTGCCTTCGGGAACTTATCTTTGATTACAACTGCGATATCTGATGATATTATGTGACTATTACAGTCATTTACCTCCTCAATCAGAGCTTTAGCCCAGTATTTCGGGCGCGCCATTGCAATTTTTTAGGTTCGTAATGCAAACCACTTATATTTCTATCTAACATTTATAATACAAATCAGAACTTCCCCCTCTGTACGGCATATTTGGGTTGATTTTATTTCCTAAAGAATAATAATTTAGATGGGGAATTCACATGGATAAATACATATCAGGGACGAATTATGCTAAACATTCTGATCAGATATAAAGAAATAGGACACTTCGTTCTAATGCACATGCATATGCTCTAAACAATTACAGAATGGTACAAATTTAGCCGCAATTAGGTCATTATTTCTTAGGAAACGAGTACTCGCGTCAACATGATTCAAAAACGTGGGCTCGAGTAGAAGGTGCCTTGGCTTTTAAGCGTCAAAGGTCTGGTGAATACGGTAGAGTCTATTGAGGGTGTTGATTAATGTTTTTCACAAAATTTACTTCGTGATTGTTAAAAAATAGTTCAACGATGAATAGGGAGATAATTGTGTGTAGATTTGATATTGCTTTTGGTCTCTCAAACTTCTAATATACAATAATTGGTACTGAGTTGAGGAACATACTGCTCTATGATACCCCGTTACAATCGTTGCAGAAATCACACCACTTTTGTTTATGCGCGGTGAAACATGTTGTTTTTTTCTGAAAACTAGATGAAATAAAACAATAACAATAATGTGGCAGAAGTCCACGTATAGTTTACGTGATGTAAAAAACGCATAAAAAATAGACGTCAAATCACTTTTTTGTGTGGTGAATTGGGAGTGTCCTATCTCTTTATCTCTGGTGAGAAGTGTACTATCTCTTTATCCATATTACTAATTTTCTCTTTGTGTTCCGGGAACTATCGAATTGTTTGGAACTATCGAATTGTTTGGAACTATCGAATTAAAACTAATGAGTTATTCGATAGTTCTCATTTATTCCTTTGTTCGATAGTTTTTCGATAGATTTTAGTAACTCAGAAATCACTCAACGAGTGAATCTCCTTCCCAGAATTAGTAATTACTAGAAACTGCCGAATAATTTAAGCATTAGCTAGTTATTAGTAATTCAGAAATCGTTTAGTAAGTATAGGCCGATATCCAATTAAGCAATCAAGGGCAATGAATTAGTTGATTATGTTGTAACCGCATAAGTTGTACTCGAACAGATCGAGTGAATGAATGAATGAAAGAACTTGTTCGATATTTGAAATCATTCCATAGTTCCCAACACTGCTCTACACAATTACAGAATGGTAGAAATTTAGATGTAAATTTGTACCTATTTCATAAGAAATATATCCTTGCGTCAACAACAGTCGAAGACATGGGTTTCGAGTTGAAGGTACCAGAATTTTAAGCGTCAGTGGTTTGGCGAATATGGTTGAATCTTCAGAAAATTCCAATAAATTTTTCCATAAGTTCTACTTCCTGATTGTTAAGAAATAGATAATAAATGGGAAAATATCTGTGCAATTTGGATATTTATTTTTATACATACATAGTATTGAGTTGAGAAACGCACTGCTCTATGAGACCCCGTTGCAATCGCTGCATAAATTACTAATGCTTAAGCATAGGATTAAAAATGTATCTACTGAATCTAACATCTCAGAACGAAAGATTGAGTTACGTGACTTATCCATAAGGAATACCCGTCGGGGTAACATTTTCGTTTTCATGGCTGTTAGTTTTCATCCCATATATTTTGCGAATATTTGCCATTAACTCTCGGTGACATACCCTCATTAGCTGTCAATATAAAACAGCTGGAAATAACTTCTATCATATTTTTAATAATGCATGTTTAGCATAGAGATGAAATGAAATCGGGTACATTTCGCAATACACAGTGGGATCCGGTCCTGCTGATCTCGCAAATAATTTCTATCCAGGCTTCTGTTTATTTCACTTTGGGTCTCTTCATGTTTTCTGCAAATTTTCTAGCAGGAGATAATTATACACTGGACAATATCTTCGAGTATCATGTAAGCTAATTGTAAACAGTCATGGGATATACGCTTCTTCATGAGCATTCCAGGAAATTCATGTGTCTGATGTGGGAGGTCGTCTCATTATTTGTGCTTTTGTAATAAATTCCTTTGTGGCTTCTCTGGCGTTATGGATTATTGTGAAAAGGGCAAAGTTGTGTCTGGACTTCAGGTGATCTATTAATTCTTAGTCTAGATATTTTGAGCCAAAGGAAAAAAAACAAGAAATGTTTGATTTCAGTTGCACTTTTCACGGCTTGCACTTGATTTTTTGCTGGTGTTACAATGAATCGTTTCCCGCAAATATTTCGTGGTGGCTCCTGAATGCTATTACAACAACTATTATGTGTATCGGTGGAGAGTTCTTGTGTCTTAAGTCAGAGCTTAAAGAAATACCAGTTGGATATGCAGCTCTTAACCAAAAATCTGATGTCTAAGATGAAAATTAGTAGTGTTGCAAAACAATGTAGAGGAACAGACACCATGATTTTGGTTTTACATTTTTTATTTAATTAAATATTTTTGTATCATCAATAAGCATTTATAAATATTGATACTGTTTGTAATAAAACATACTTCATCACTCATTAGATTTTTGTCAGTATATGCTTATGATGAACATGAAGGTATTTGAAAACTATGCGCATGCACAATCTAATAATTTTATTTGCTTTGAGGAATTATTTAAGATTGTCAAAACATCACTGGGAGAAGTGCGTGGACTTCATTTCATAATCGATATCTGCAATACCTGAGAAAGCCGCAACTTCAGAGATGAGAAAGAGAAAAACGAAAACTTTAAGAGCTAAAAGTATATTTATTTAGCTTTTAAGGATTCTAAGTTCAATTTTCAAATTCATTATTCATTTTCAATTAAATTATTTTTAATTAAAAGAGATATCGTTTCTTTATCATTGATTTATGCACGGATAGTTTTGCTACCGCGACTGTCTTCCAAATATTTTCTTAATTTATAAAATATAAGACATATTTCCAATAGCCGTGAATTTGATTTAGATCTTGTTTTTATTATTGAATCGAATTTAAACTATCTGAAAATATGCTCCATTCTTTAGAAATGTTTGTATATATATATGTGTGTGTGTATTTTCT
Source organism: Physocephala rufipes (assembly GCA_963966595.1). Lineage (NCBI taxonomy): Eukaryota > Metazoa > Arthropoda > Insecta > Diptera > Conopidae > Physocephala > Physocephala rufipes. Next base: position 1,684,994 of record OZ016501.1, on the reverse strand, counting down.
TATTGAATTATAATTTAAAAATTAATATGTATTTTTTACATATTGGAAAATTAGAACATATCAGAAGAATCGCACTTAATCTCTCAAACACTTTAATGGTTTTTAATTCCACCAATCGGGACCCGTTGAAGAATTTGTATTGTTTGAATGAGAATTTGAATTGTAACTTCCGCCATATGAACCGCCGCCTCCGCTCATTCCGTAATATCCGCCTGATCCACCACCTATCCCAAAATTATATCGAAAATTTTCATTAAAAATTACTTTGCTTGGTAAATTCCCGTGACAGCTTACCATAAGAACTGCCGTTGCTGCGATAAGAACCACCACCTCCCCCTCCTGAATTTCCGCCTGAGCGCGGTGCACTACCACGCGAAGAACCACTTCCGCCGCCACCTTGACGATAGTCCCGTGATCCAAAACCTCCTCCGCCACCTCCGAACCGTCCGCCACCGCCACCGCCACCGCCACGACGTTTTCCACCACCGTGAGATCTTTCCGAAGACATCATATCTTCTAGGAAGGAGGGAACATTCTGCTTCGTCTCGATTAGCAGTTCAAGTAAATCGGCGCAAATATTTCTATTCTTTTCGTTAAAAAATGAAGTGGCTACACCCAAGTTACCCATACGACCTGTGCGGCCTATGCGATGAACATATTCTTCCACATCTGATGGTAAATCGAAATTAATGACATGCTTTACATGTGGAATGTCCAGACCACGAGCAGCAACAGCCGTAGCCACCAGGATGGGACAATCACCAGAACGGAAACAACGGAGAGCCTCTTCGCGCTCTTTCTGCGTGCGATCACCATGAATGCTGGTGACGGGATGCTTGCATTGATAAAGAAATTCCTCAAGTGAATCAGCTCCTTTCTTTGTCTCCACAAATATCAAAGTCAAACTATCTTTTGAGTATTCAGCTCCATCACGAATTGACGAAAGTAAGTCCAACAAATATGAACGTTTGTCATGTTCATACACCCATAATATGGTTTGCGTAATATTCTCCGATGTAGAACCAACACGGCCCACTGCCAGAAAAATGTAGTTACTCAAAAAGTCTGATGCAAGCTCTTGAATTTGTTTGGGAAAAGTAGCGGAGAACATAAGAGTCTGCCGTTGTCCGGTCGGCGGCATATTGGATTGTTCCACAATACGACGAATTTGTGGTTCGAAACCCATGTCCAACATGCGATCTGCTTCATCGAGCACAAGAAATCGTATATTATCCAAACCGACTTTGCCGCGTGTGATCATATCTTCTAAGCGTCCTGGTGTGGCTACAATTAAATGACAACCACGATCTAGCTCGCGCATTTGCTCAGTGGTATTATTGCCACCATACAAAACGGCTGGACGCATGCGTGAACGATACGCAAATTTCTTTGCTTCTTCAAAGATTTGTGTCGCCAGCTCGCGAGTTGGTGCCAATACCAGACCCAACGGATACTGCTTACGGCGATTATATTGCCTTGTACTTTGTGGCGGCGGAGTGATACCGTGCTCATACATTTGATTCAGTATGGGCAATAAAAAGGCAGCCGTTTTACCCGATCCAGTCTGGGCGCACGCCATCAAATCACGTCCATTTATAATAATTGGAATCGCGTATTTTTGTACTGGCGTCGGTTTGTCATATCTTGCCAACAATACATTGTTACGAATAATCTCTGTCAGCTGCACATCATCGAAGGATGTGATGTGGGGCGGAACATTCTGACCCGTCGCCTCCACGGGTATATCCTCGTATTTGTCAAAATTGATGCCGGTATTGCCAACACCGAACAACTCTGCTTCCAAACGTTCATCACGTGGACCCAATTTCGTATAATCAACGTCCGCGCGTCGATCTTCTTTCCAGCGACCACCGTATTGACGTTCACCGCCGCCGCCGCGATCATTTCGTAAATCGTCTGGTCTTTTATCCAAGTCTTGCCAGCGGTCATTACGTGGTTGTTGTTGGTCTTCGTTTTGATCACCGCCGCGATAATTGGCTCGATCACGATCACCTCCACGTCCACCGCGATAACCGCCGTCGTCTCCTCGGCGATCAAAATTACGATTATTCTGCCCACGTTGACCACCACCTCCTCGATTCCAATCTTCACCGCCTCGGCGAGAATCGTTATCACCTACATCGAAAAATTGATTATTCCTAGATTTACAATAATAATGTTTTCATCGCAAGCCACTAGCGTTGATTCATACCGTTATAATTATCTTCGTTTCTACGTCTCCCGGCAAAGTTTCCAAAGTCACTGCGATTATAATAATTACGGTTACCACCACCGCCTCCTAATCTGCGGTACTCGTTTGAACCACCACTACCACGTTGTTCCCTGCCTTCGTACCTATGTCCTCGTTCGTCGCTATTATCCAAATTAGATTGGCCTGCGTTGTAATTGCTTGATTCTCTTAATTGCGGAGGTACATAGACTTCCGAGCCTGAATTAGATGAACTTTTAGTTATGGGGCCGCTATTTGCTTTGCCGCCATTCAAGTCCAGACCAGCAACCTAAAAATTAAGAAATTAGTAGATGTTTTAGTTGTTTTTCTGAGAGTATTTATTGACAACACATTTTACAGAAAATTAATAATTATTGGTTATGCATCGCATATTTAGCCAAACGTAAACGGGTGAATTATTATTTTCTAGAGAATATCAAATTGGATTGATTTCATTCTATAGAAAACTCACCCCACAATACATTTTCATATGGCACAATTAATAAATTAATCACAAATTTTAATATGTGTATTCTTTTAAATAATCAATTTTATATATCTCCGAAATGAATACGAAAATAAGTACGAATAATTGTAATTACAATAAAACTTTTTTAAAAACCCAATTCCTTAAATTAAACATATTATATTTTCCCCTGTTCAACAAAGACCATTTATATTAAAAATGCAAGCAAATTTTTCATCAAAAAAAATACGAACATTCGTTCAATTAAAAATAAAGTATGGCAACATTAATAAATATAGAAACTTCGGCTGTTTCGATGTACACAGTTGACGAGCAAGTTGATCAAATAGCACATTCAACTCAATTCCCCACACAATTAAACATATCTATTTGCTCCACTCTTCACTCATATGGTTTAAGAACAAGAAAAAATTATGGATACAAGGAAACTTCCAATGAAGCGAGTAACTAAGAACCATAAGTGATGGAATATGCAAAAAGTTATGAAATCGATAATTTGAATACCAAAATTTTTGCTGTCCACATTATTTACCTGCTGCTCTAGACCTGTGCCATTTTGGTTAATAGCATTACTCATATTATCCTCCAATCAGTTGCTAATATTTTTGCTTTCCTTTTCGGAAATTTTTCACCTTATTCACTTTTGCTGAGCACAAATAAAACTTTCTGTATATGGAGATTTACTTAAGTTGAAATGTTTTTGAAATTCAAGATTCTCATAAGTTTTACATTTAGTTCTGTTCATTTACTAAATATAGTATTGATATTTTGCTCTCATATAATCAAGTCAATAATTTTAACAACAAATGCTTTAAAAACCTTCACAAAATTATTTTCAACCTCTCAATCGAAAACGCGTCGTACGGTCTCCTTGCCCGTTTAGTGAAAGACCTTCGTTAAATTATTCATCGCTAGCGAACGAGGTGACCCGAACAATTTTAACGAACGATTTTTTCAGCGAGACTCGATGCTCACAAAAGACGAAGTAATACCGAATTTCAATTAATGATGGGTGGGATGTGTTTAATACTTCGAAATTGTTTAAAGCGGCCAGCTGTCTATTCGCTAAGTTGTTGCTTAAATTAAATTTTGAAAGAATAGAAAGGCCGAATTTATTAGAGAAGAAAATTTTGAATTAAAAAAACTTTGAAAGTTATCTCAAGCGCAAAGTGAGTTGCATATGCTCAAATTATTTCAACAAGTAGTATTTCATTTATGACGATCATGTTGAAATCCGACCTAGCGCGAAATTGACAAACCACATTAACAAGTTTAGGATCCAATTGCTGCTTCAATATATGTCTTGTCGCTGCTTGGAGACAATAACGACTTCGTTGCTCATACAGTTTAGGGAATGTAATTTCAATAACAACGGAACTCACATTAAGAAGAGCACAAAGTAAGAACGAGTCACCTGCTCAAGAACTGACTTAATAAGGCGTCTTCTAAAAAGTATCTTTAAGACGGTGACGTCACTAAGCTTTAAGCGCAGACTAGGAAACAGGATTCAGATTCAAAAAACAGCCCAGCAACAATTCAGAGCAATATGAAAAAATGTTATTAAAGAGCGAAGAACAAGATCAGTTCACTGCCGAGTTAGAATTAAATCGACAGTGTTAAACAACTTTGGAAAACAACGGAAAATAAACCTCGTCCTCATTATAAGTCCATGTAATTTTGACAACTCAGAAAATGAACTTACATCCTGCTTCCCAGTCTGTCAGAAGCTTAACTCACCAAGTGATTGTGAATAGGGTTATAAGAAAGCGAAGCAAGATACAATTTTGCTTTTATTGTTGTTGAAACGATTATGGAATGTTTTGCAAAGCACTGAACGGACGGTATTGAGATGCAGATCATTTGGGGTCTTATGAAGGAATATGTTTGATTTTCAGTTTGCTGCCCAAAGTTGCATATCGTTGCCGGGATAATTCTAACTTTCAGAACAGTAAAACTGGTCTTGTTATTTTATGCTGTATTTGCTTATACATTTGCTGTCGTATTTACATTTTTAATTAATCTGCTATATTAATTTAACGTCAATTTTTTTACTACCCCAAAATTAAGTTGCATCCTGATGTCCAATTTTTGTTTAATGCTCCATAATATTGGGAACTATCGACTGTTTCAACTATCGGAAGTTAGTTACTGAATGATTTTAATTATCGAACGATTTTTTCATTATTTAATTAAATAATTACACCATATATTATGTTTCGCAGATAAAACATTCTTAATGGAAGCATTAATACTCGTTATATGTATTTTGACGAAGAAAATCCTGAGAAAATTTGTCAGTTCCATGGAATTTAGTACTGTTGTACTTTATTTTATTTTATTTTATTCGTTAGCCAAATCGTCGCATAATTTCAAATTATGTGCTTACAACATCTACTCGACTTTACTTGCTGAACGATTTCTGAATTACTAAAAAACATCATTTAGTGGAATTATTCGATAGTTTCTACTAATTACTAATTCTAGGATGCATGTCTACTCGTCGAGCGATTTATGAATTACTAAAAACTATTGAATATAACTATTCATTGCGGTAAATTAAAAATTCGTTATAATGGCCATTTTTATGGTTTGAATTTACGTACACAATGTGTGATAACTCCTCCGATGTTGGCCTTGTTTCCTGTGCATTTGTTAACGAGTATAATGCTATAAATTGGCTGTGTGCCTCTTGAAAATATATCACTCGGGTTCTTTTTGTACATAATTTCAACCAAACGTTTTCAGCGGACAGCCGTGGAGGCAGAAATTCCCCAAAAATATCTGAAAAATGAAATTCTTAAAATCTTACAGGGGAAGGTAGATATGTATAATTAGTTTTACCCCATATTCTGGTTGAGTGACAAAACTCAACTTAAGGACACATGTCATTCCAATGATATGTCACAAGTAGCTATTTTGGTTAAAATTTAAAAGTTATCCGAATGACAATTGTCATTTCTATCGTTATGACCTCAAAAGCAAGTAACAAGAAAATGATCATGTTTTCAGAACAAAAAAACACCTGCGATGATAGAAATTAAATGAAATAATATTTGTATTCATTATTCTAACATTTTCTGTTTTCATTTTAAATTATATTGCACTCATAGGTTCAATCCGACCAATACAATAAAGCAATCCCTACATGAAAGATGTTTATTTCAAAATACCTGTTGCTATTCTTTTATATGTTGATTTTCGTTGAGGTTTCCGACAGGGTTGAATGTTAAATTGTGTTGGAACGAGTTTCCGTCATCCCTAGTCAAGTTTGGTTTGGAGGCAACCCGGTTTCGGCGATGTGGCATCGTCAGTGTCTATTTTCGTTCTCAGAAACTGTGAACGAAAATAGACACTGACGATGTCACCTCGCCGAAATCGGATTGGTTTGTCACCAAACCAAACTTGACTAGGGATGACGGAAACTCGGTCCAACACAATTCTTTTATGCTTCAAGTTTAATAGAACATGTGCTTATCCGAGGTTCGAATAATTCATTCTCGTCCAACTTTACGTGTTGCTTTTCAACTTTTAAATGCTATAATGAGTGATATCTTCCGAAGTTTCTTAAAACGGAAAGATCCGAAATAGTTGAGAAGTAGCCGGAAATAGCAGATGAGACAGAACGAACCGAATCTAGCAATGGTACTAGCAATGGTGAATATAAAAAGCTTTGGCGTTGTCACCGCTTAACCAGAATACTGATCACAAATTTTAATGACAAAAATTATAACGTATTTGCTATAAGTGACTTGTGTCGCAGCTCGCCAGAAAAGGGTTATTAAATATAGACACTACAAAAATCGTTATAGGGGAATAATTTTGCTTGAGTTTTGTTCTATCCCATAGTAGTCACTTGAATTTGAACAACTTCGTGAATTTGTAAATATGTCGCATCCATACACTAATTAATATATAGTTCATCAAATAAATAATGCAAAATTGAAAGTTAAAGATTTGTCAAGATTGCGATAATCTTAAACATGCATACCTTCAAGATTTTTGATTTCATAAATTACCTATTAATGCTTTGCTAAAGAGATACTTTTGATTCTATTCACACATGTTGCATGATCTCTCGGCGAAGTGCCGAGATTTTTTGTATATTGAGCTATTTTATTTTTTATAGTGAGTATGTTAAGCTATTTATATGCATTTTTCCTACGTATGCCCAAATAATTTCTGGTTGTTTGCATAATTGAGTAGACTGTTACCTATCAAGTGGGTAATCTGAAAACTGATTTAAGTAATCTGTGCATTCGAAATATAATTGAAATTGATGTATCTAAAATTAACCGAAATCAATTAATATTAATTTAAATTGTGTACGATTCGGATCTTTTCTTCTCCTTTGAATTCAGTTGATTTTTCCTATTAGCAACACTGTTCTCATTTTTACAATTTTGACAGCTAAACAATCTTGATTAAATTGTGTCTATGTTTTTTGGAGACACGTAAATATCAATTGCAAATTTTCTGGATTAATAGATCTAACTTGCTTACGGATTAGAAGTTTTGTTGTGGAGAATGATTAAGTTAGGAGAAGGTGGAAGTGATTGGAATGACGAAGACGACGATGACAACTGGGATGATTGGGGTGATGCAGAAGATGGGACCGTTGAATGCGAAACTACAGTTCATAACGGTGCATTAAAAGCCATAGTACCAGAGAAGCAGACGGAGCTAACCTCTGGGAGTGATCCACAAAAACCGAACACCGGATTGCAGTGTGAAGGAGTGTTAAACGAAAACAAATCATGGGGAAGTGTCTGGAAACCGTGGGGTGGTGTTGTCTCTTCGGTGCTGTCCACAGCTTCTGAGGGCCTAGGAAGCATCACATCGACCGTTAGTCAGGGACTCACGAATGTGATGGGAGTGCCTGAGCCGGAAGAACTTGCAAAGCTTAACGCAGCTGAAGAACTCAAAAAGGACGCGTCTGTAAAATCACCACTGGTGCACCAAGAAGAGAGTGGCAGATCGAGACAGGATATGGAGCCACCCTCAACTCCAGCATTTGGCCTAAATATTGTAAGTGGAGTAACAACATTAGGCACAAAAGTTCTCAATACTGGTCTCGACACATTGGAAGAAATTGGGAAGAAAACTATGAGCATTTTGCAAGAGAACGATCCTATGTTAATAAATAAAAGGCGAATGCTAGGCCTAGAGGTTGAAAAGCCAGATTTAAGCGAGGTTAGAATATAAAGAGCTCGAAGAAAATCAAGTTAAGTTTTTGTTTCTGAATTTTTCAGCTACTTAAGCAAGTAAAACGAGAATCCGATCACCTGGAAAGTACGTTAAAGGAGCTTGAATTAGACAAATCAAAAGAAGAGGTACGCTTTGACACTCTTTTCGAAAATAATTGTGGTTTAGTGCATTTAGAAGCATTAGAGATCTTATCTACTGAATCGCAAATAAGATTGCAATCACTACTAAATGCCGTTAGTGGCCTCGCCTTGACCGAATTGGAAGATACACTTAAGGAAGTTAAGGAGCTCATGGAACTTGAGGATTTAGAGGGTGAAAGTGATGGCAATTATGATGAAAACCAATTGGTTGCTAATTTCATGTCAGCAATGGAGGATCTAGACCTACAAATAAATTTTGATGACATCAAAGAGTAGGTTATCCATACCATACATTCATATATTACTGGTATTTTTATTAATTCTTTTATAGCAATTGGGCTGAAATTTTGTATTGGATTAACAATAATATTGATGACGCAGATGTCCAGGAAATATTTTCTAAAGGAATCGCTAATTTGGCTAAGACATGCGCGTTAGAAATAAATAAGCTGCATAAAATTGCAGAATTACTTCTGGTTAAGGAGCATCACAGCACTGCCGACGAAGTCGACAGCACGGTGCAATTGTGTAAATATTTTATAATGCATTTGAATGGATTGGCCAATCGTTTCGCTGCTCTCTTAAGTGATCAAAAAGACAACGACGCAGCAAAGGAGCGGATAAATGAATTATTTGCAGAGATGTACCAAGGAACGCAGTTAATTGAAAAGGCTTTTAAATTATTTTTACCAATTTTACAAATCGGTGCTGTATAAATTGGGCGCAGTTTATTTTAAATCTAAATACTTTCGTTTCATATAATTATCTCATTAATATAATTAAAAAAATTTCTATACGTCTAGTATTTGCCAAAGTTCAGACAAAATCTTCCAAATAAATTTTAAGTTTCAAATCAAATAACTTTTCAAGCGTCAGACTGTGTGTTGCTGAAGTAACTGATTTTTTTAAATGATTGAATTTTTGGAATTCCCTGGACATTTCCCAAACGGATTAATTTGGAGCGAATAGATTTAAGTATCTTTAACATGCACGAAAAATTGCATGAGGATTCTTAAGGCGTCTTCCAATATGTTAAACATCGACTAAAGATTGTGAGATGCAAGGCATGAGAATGTAGATCTTTGTTACCGGCTGAATTGCATTTTATGAACGCAACTAGTATTTATATTAATTGAATAAAATTGGAAGTTTGCAAAAAATAAATAGTGAATATTTTCTTCTCGTTTCTAAATTTATTTGAAATATGTAAAATTTTCCTTTTATAGTTTGAAATATATCGGCATTTAGAACCGCAGCTCTGGTTTGTTTTTCAGCATATACCTGAAAGATTATGGTGAAGTTATTTCATGGTGTTAATTTTTCGACATCCATACTAACTTGTCTAGTGTTTCCCAAAATGTCATCAGCACCGCGCGATCTAAATGCCTTTTCGTTTGTGAGAGATTAAGCAACGTTACTGACCACTTCGCGACATTGGTGTCTAATTTTAATTCGCTGAAGCGCAGATGAAATGCAGAAACTAAAGAAAAAATGATTCAGTATTGCTAAAATTTTAAAATTAAAAAAACAAATTTAGATCACTTTTCGAAAATATTTCAACTGGATTGCTATCCCATGGCCAGCCTTTAAACTGCCAAGCTGGACCCATTACAAAAACAGCTACCACGCGGGCCCAATCGAGTGCCGACAGTTTTTGAGGATTATCAATTACACGATATGGAACAGTCATATTGTTTCGCTTGCGCTGTAAAAGCACTTCGTTATCTCGTGGGCAGCCTTGGCGTTTCTTTTCTTCAGTGGATACAAATTTTAGATCTTGAAGAATATCTTTAGCATTGTACATGGTTATTAAACTTGTATTTGCAGATGGTATAATGATAATAGGGGTTCGTGATATCCTTTTTTGTGTGGTCTGTTGAACTTGTCGTGCTTGATTTGCAGGAATTAGCTCCTTTGGGCGACCTATTGAAATTCGTTTTATTGAGGGGATCATTTCACTAAATGTTTAATGGTACCTATTTGTGGCGGCATATTTGCTTTACGATGTGCTAATGAGCCTTCCGTTACTGATTTCAACGACATGCCGTGATACGTGCCCATTGTATCGATTTTAAAACCCTCAGTTTCTGTAAGTATTGCATTGTTCTTTATCAAAATATATCTGATTTCTCTTAGTGTTCAGAAATAGCTTACCTTCCTTTTGCCTATTAAATCTTTCTTGATCATAACGATTGTACTGAGTCAATTGAGGCTGTGGCTTAGCAATTCTTGTTGGTTCTGGCAACTTAATAGTGTTCTGAACCGGAGGGCGATTTCGTCCTTCTTCTCTAGCCTTTATACCTTGCAATATGGCAAAAATGTTTTTGGCAAATAATTTTCCCGTACTTTGTAATATAGTCGCACGGGTACGCCATTGACGTTCTCTGCTAATAATATCTTTTGTTGAATCTACGTCAAAATCTAAAATGGCTCGTAGATCAGTGCCCATAGCGTCTTCATTATCTGTCCGTTTAATAGTGGTACGTTTATTAGCTAAACGTTTCGCTTTGATAGCAGCTATTTTTTCCACTGACATTGTTTCTGACAATGATTTGATATTGTCTAAATTCACAGAAACTTCCTTCTTATTTACGTCCCAGCGTGCAGCTAGCTGCTCACGGACCTTCTGCACCTGTGTGTCAGAATCAAAGCGTGCCTTTTTATTCATCATATCTGCTGCGGTTCCATCGCTCTCCAACGGGCGTTTTACTTGCGTTGGTATTTCAAGCGGGGCACTCTTGTCAATACTGGCGCAAGTTGTGGTCTCACCATTTAAATAGGCTAACAGCTCTTTACGATCAGGCCTGTTTACGGCGGGTATATCTTCAGCCTTTAAATATATTCCAATAGCATGTATAGACTAATGTAATCAATTCTCATTTACTTACAGCACACTGCCGGACATACACCGAGTGTTGAAGCAACACATTTTTTAACAAGTACAGAAGACATTCTAGCGTGTAGTATTCGCGCGGTGCCCCTTTCTTCCCAGACCTTAGAAACAGAAAACATTATGTATTCTAATAATTTTGATCTCCAATATACCCGTATTTCAAGTAATTCGTTTTCACATTTTTTGGCCAGGAAAATTCTCCGAATATGATTTGATTATCACGCTCGATTATATCTTTTTTGTTTATATTGTACTGACGAAGCAAACTCAAAGGATCTGCCATTCTTTTGCTGCCTTCTCAGAATTATATTTTATTTATTTCGAATTATATTAATTTTTTCCACTCTTATTATTTGCTGTCGATATGAATTAAATAATACACAAACGAGCAGCAAAACTGAAAGGTTACCAAATCTACTATTCCATTTGCACCAACAAATTGCACACTCTTTACTCTCGATATCTGTCATTCAAATACGACTTACGGCAAAAAAGAAACAGAGTTGAGTTGAGATGACCCTTCGTTAAGTTAGTTTTTAGTATGGTTAGTACGGTACGGCAGTAATTCGTTTAGTTCGGTTCACAATTCTATGACGATGAATATGCTACCACGTTCTATGTTTTCGATGTATTCCAAATATGCGATTTTGGGTAATAATTAATGAAATATTGCATGGTTCTTGGACTAAAAGTGTAAATGATTGTCAAGAACAGTAATTTAAAAATAAAATAATGAATATCTTAATTTCTTAATAATCTCGTTCATATATTTATCGTTATAAATTGGAAAAATGTGTTGAATATAGTTAATGTTATTAAATGAACTGAACATATTCATCTCTATAGACCTATTCTTTTATTTAACACATCTCTATCAGAATTGTCAAAAATAGCGAATGTTTTCGAGTTTCGGTCTTCTTGAGCGAAAAAATCCGGAAAGTGCATGTTTCAGTTAGTTTTATGCATAATTTAATATGTTTACCAAGGATTACCTGCAGAACATATAAATTAAATGATGTTTTAGCTGTGCCATCTCAGAAGGCCTGAAAGCTCGCAGCCAATGGGTCAGTCGGCTGGGAAAATCGGTGAGTTCATCCAATTGGATTCATTATACTGATTATGCTGCTATATGGGTGGAATTGTCTTATAGACGAACATGTTTAATGCAAGGCACTCATGCTTCTAATTAGAAGAGATTTTTTTTGCATAAATATAAATTATCTCATCGTGTAGGGTAGCGTTTGTTTTCGCACAATTCGAATGGACGGGGTCAGAATGTTGGGGTTTTTCCCCTCCATAATTTTTCTCCTACTGATTTCCCTCCTCAGATTGCAACATTCATTTCGGCATATCATTCTTTATGTATGATTCTCACATGATTACAGATCCGACCGTAAGAAAGTCCTTGGCAAATTACTAGATGGGTGCACCAGTAGAGTTATGCGGGACCAGTGATTGAATAACAATCATGCGCATAATGTCGCTGACTATTTACGATATTGGTGCCTGAACCAAAAATTAATTCAGCAATATGAATTTAAATTTGATCATATTGCAATATTATAAAAAATGTTTACGCTATTTTTATGTACATATATTAAAGCTTTATAACAATTAGACCTAAAGTTATTGCGAATTTCTGTCTAACTCCTATTTCTACCGTTCCAATCTTCTGTCTCATAGATCCTTCTGAATGAATTCGTGTTTGAGGTTTCTACAGATATTTTATATCACATATTAAACCGTATGTTTCCCAAAGTGACTCTGTTTCTCATATATTGACATATTGGCATCGTAGTGAAAGGACAATAAGTGTCTACAAATTTAGGAAAATCTCAAAACAAGCGTATGGTTTTAAGAGTAACAAATGTTTGAAAAACTAAAATGAACACATGTAAGGAATCATTTGCTCTGCTCAATCTGTTTGATTATTTCTACCTAGAATATTTGTGGAAAATTTACTGCATACTTCTGGAAGGTTTTACCTGGAAATCTATATAAAATATAAATGTCTATGAAAGTGCACTTTCTCGAGAATATTTCAAAGGGCTCTTCCAGTCATTTGTTGCTGAAATTTGAAATTTCATTTACCCTTAATCGAAACTCAACTATTTAGTTTGTTAATTCTAATTGTTGTTATTATTTTCTTCAATTATTCTTTGAAAAAAGAAAACAGAATTAATGCGTAATATTTTTTACCTGTTTTAAAATTGCTTTTTTCCTTCCATACATTTCTAGGATGTTCTTGACTAAAAAGTTATTCTACAAATACATTCATATTTTTATTTTTATATAATCTTTAATATCGCATCGTGATGAAACATACTGAAGAAACAAATCATTAGTTAGTAAAATCAGGGAGCCGGTTTATTTACAATTTGCGCCATATTATTCGCCAATTTACTCGCTGATCCGGGCGAAAGAGAAAAATTTAATAAAACTCTCCAAATTATGCCTTATTTCGACGATCATTCAATCTCTAAATCATAAAATTTTGCCATTATATTTTAATTTTCAGAATAGATTTTAATGAAATTATTGGAGTATATGTTGGTAGTGCCTCAAAAAATAAGAGGGAGGGAATGTTCTACCATAAATAAATTCAGCTGCTTGTATTTTACTCGTTAAATAAATGAGACTTTCTTATGCAGTATTCCAGCCACTCAGAGTATGACGCCTTTATTGTTTGCTGCATTAATACGAATTTATGAAATGTTTGTTTTTTATTCCTATCCATCTGTCTTGTCATTAAGTGCATGTATTAGCAAATTCCAGGTGCTTTTCCTCCCTTAAGGATGCCTTGTTTTATAATAACCTGATTTGGCTGCGATCATTCTAGCAATTCCGTTTATATTGAAAAGGACAAAATGCATCTGTTTGTTTAAAACATAAGAGTATAGAAGTGAGTCTGTATTTGTTCGTGTGCAGGAATTTAAAAATAATAATAGCTCGATTAAAGTTCTAAAGGATTCCTCCTTATAAGAGTTCATGATATTAGTTTTGTTAAACGTTTCAAATAATACTTTGTAACTAATTTATTATCAATTATTAATTATTGAATGTTCAACTATGTTATTTATCTTAAAGAATATTAACATGTAGTTTAATTTTTATTGCCACAAATATTTTAGTAAAATAACTACACTAATACCAAAGTGCCCATTACTATGCATGTCAAATTTTAGGGCAATACCTCAACCTCGTCTTCCTCTTATTGTGATTTTACGATAGAAATGAGAGACTGACGGACTGACGGATTGATTGACGGACTGACTGACAGATATGTATACATTTTATATTTTATTTATTTTAGTGAATTGAATTAATCCGATAGGACAAAATTAAGACAATATCGAAGTCCATACTAACGCATAAAGAATCTATACTAAGGCCAATAGACCCACAAGTGGGTTAAGATTTCATAACTTCAGAACCGATTTTCACGGTTTTTTAAGCACGTTTATGAAATTATTAAACCTAGCGTGCCTGTAAGTGAAATTAAAAATAGTTCTCGAATTCTCTTTGTGCATTTTTTACTCTAATTTTTTAACGCGAATTCGAACTACATATAAATTAAATATTTAAGAACGTTGAGTTTGATTGATTGACCGTCTGCAGGTCAAACCAAAACGCATAGAATTAGAAATCTAGGATGAACTTTTTTCGAAATTTCAGTTCAAAAGAAAAGGAAAAAGAAGTAGCATATGTTTCAATATACCTTTTTTCAGTTAAAAAGATCTGCTCTAATTTTCCGCAAAAATATGCAAATGATTAAAAATTCTGTTAAGTATTTCTTAAGACTCGCCTTTGAATTTCCCAAAGAAAAAAATGTAATTTAGTAATTCATTAAATCAATAATTTAGCAACAATATATTGCAGTGCAATGAAATATATTTTGAGATATTGCTCGTTTTATTTATATTTATGAAAATATTTTTAATTAAATTACTCGAAGTTAGCCACGGAACAAAAGCATCGGAGAGAAGGGGGCAGGCCGGGACAACATTTACTACAGGTTTCTAGTAAATGTTTCCTTGTATATGCATAATAATTTTATTTTAAGAATATTTGAGGGTTTTAGTATCCTACATGAATTTGTTTCTAACTTATTTTTATTCGATACTAAATGAAAACTCTGTGTGTTGGAACTTGTCTCGTTTTCTGATGGTCGTAGAAGGAGCATTCGTGCTCAGTAATAAAGAGCATTGCTGCAGAGAGAAAGAAAATAATGAAAGGATAATTTTAGTTATCATGAATAAAAGTATGATTATTTTATGGACGCGAGAATTCACTTGCGGATGAAAATATTTTGTATTTATGTATATGAATGTAGAAACTGCAATAGTTCAGACGAATTGAACATATTTAACACACGCATACACACGCGTGCGCGTAATTAAAACATCTGCCACCTCGTTACTGCCTTATCACCAGTCTTTCTCTCATCGATCGATGCGATTCTCTTTATCGTCGTGTGTGCATGTGTATGTATACTAATGCATATACACATTGGTTTAAATGCATTTGTGTGCTGGTATGTTACTTGTCCTTACAGTGGGTGAAATCCACAGCAATTGCAATAAAATATCACCGGTTTTAATTGGAAGGAAAAGCATAATTAATAACGCAGGCTATTGGTGAATTCACATACGTGGGCTGATGGCTCTTTTTATTTCGACTCTTTTCAATCGATCGGAATTACGATCGCAATAAAAACTCCTTATTTATTGTTGTTTTTACAGACTTCCTATGAGAAGCGAGACCGCAAATTTAAAAACAAACAATCGTTTCGTTTTTAACATGATTAGCAGAAGCCAATCGTTACACAAAAAAATTGTAAACACTTGGGACTGTAATGACTCAGGAGGTGATATTGATGATGATTTGTTTATGAAAAGGCAGACAAAATTAAAAGTATAATTCACAAATGAGTGCTGCCTCAAATTTTAAGAATCCCACGTTTTCCATCAGCCGTTTGTGGTCGGTATTATTTCAGAAACAAATAGTCGTGACTCAAGAATAGCTCGAAATTTTTTCATTTACGAATTTCATTAATTTCATTCATTAAAAAAAGTTCTGTATATATTATATAGAGTCTAGGCAGTGATTTTTAGTGTAGTATAAAAAATAGATATTTTTGTAGATTTCCGAAAGAAACGGGCGACGGAACAATTTTGTAAAGTAGTCTTAATTTATGATATATTACTGTAAATTTGATTGGATCACTATTAAACATCGGTATTATTACATAAATCGTTATTCATTTTTTTTTGATTTTTGACATTTGGTACTCAAATAGACTTAACAGAGTTTGACAAGTTTGAAAATCAATTTTGACAGAATGAAAAATTCTTAAAAAAATTCTCAACTTGCGATTAGATAACAATTTGATCAATTTAATTGATTGTTATTAAAATTTTTTTAATCAGAGATTTCTTTTTTTGTAAAAGTGATCCACTGTGTCACGATCATTAATATTAAAAAAGAATAAAATCTTATTAAAGGCGTACAACCGTGTGAGAAACGCGTACAGAATTGAAAAAGGCCAAAAGGCGCTCACATACAATTGTTTCCTGTGCCCTTTTTCTCCCTCGAACGGATGGAATCCAGCTCAGCGGCCAGTTTGGTCGCAGCCTGCAGAAATAAAATCATGGAGGAAGAACCAGCTCAACCACCACGACATTGACGATAACAACAGCGCCAACAACAAATATAGTATCCAATACTTACTGCCAAAAAAAAACATTTTTTTCTTCAAAATTACAGAATATGGGTTTCTTAAGTCTGAGGGAAAACAATGATAAAACGATGGAAAACAGCTGCTGGTTTGATACTGGCGCGGCTGTTGCTGTTTCTGTTTCTGTTTAAATAAAATATGGGCAAGAGAGGAGTAGAATCAATAACTGCATACTTCTTGCGTGGTAATACCGAAGACCTTAAACTACCTGAAACTGAATGAACGACGTACGATCAGCCCGCCAGCCAATCTTTATTGCGGGATCTTTCCTACGGGTTGATTTACCTTCGCTTATTATTGACGCTTAGCCTGACGAAATGACAAGGTGAGGGGGACGGGGGAGGGACACAGAGAGAGAGAAAGAAAGAGAGACTTAGACATAAACGGTTGGATGTAAACTCTTTTTTCCCACATAGATATTTTTATCTCGTAGTAGGCTTACCAAACAAATACTATAAGCACACAAAGCCATGCGCACACACGCGGTGCACACACATACTCCAGACCAGCCGTAAATTTCATTGCTGCAAACACTTTGCAGTCCGCCGCATGGTTCACATACTTCGGTGGTAACTTCAAGCGCTAAAGATTCAGTCATAACTTTTATGTCGGACTGTTTGGGTCTTTGCCGATCATTACCATTCGTTCGCGTTCATTGTCGTCGGTCTGTGTCAATACGAAATAATCATAAGTTCGTTTGATTAACATTTAATTTTACTCGAAAATCAAAACAAAAAACTTACGAAAAATGTATTAAAGCAAGGAACAAAAAACAAAAAATTTAATTAAAAATTATTTTAACAATTTCACAGTTCGTGAGGAAATTTGTTAAGAAATATTTGTATTATTCAGTTTCTTGCGGGAACTTCAAATAAATTCAACTTTCGAATTTTTTAAAAAATGGGTCTCTCCGAAATACCAATTGGTTATTTGGCCCACAATACCGTTGGACATGTTGTTGTGATGGAAAGTCCAAAGGATAAAATGTCCAGCCAAAAGAAGAAAATGCATATTTTGAAAAAGATCAAGAAACGTTTTGGATTGGGTTAGTATTTATTTGTTTTTATAGTCATTATTTCTTTGTGCCAAAATTTTCTGAGCTCTCTTTTGATTGGTAAACATAAAGAGACCGGAAATTTGTTTCCTTTTAGTTAATGCGACTTCCGTTTAGCAGAAAAATCTGCACCCCTTCTCCCCTTCTCCCCTTCTCACCATTAAGCACTAATTGATGTTACGTAAATTACAAAACAAACTTTGTATTTTAGTAACGGTTCCAAAAGCATCCTGAACGTTGTTTGTAGATTTTGTCCTGTACGCTTCATCTGAAAATATACGCTAGATTTTTTAGAACGTTTTTAAATGTTAATTTTTGATAAAATGTGATAACGTTTTTTTAAAATATTTTAAAAAATCGTAAAATTTTTCCGCTTCACTCTGCTTCACTCGCGTAAATGAATCCTGTGAAATTGTAAAAGGATATTGTGGTTTTATTATAATCGGAACTTCCGGTTTTTTAATTCTAAAGAAATTACTCTTTAATTTTCTTTATAGTCTTACGCGATCATATCTTTAATTTTCTTCGATCATTTCCTTTTATACGCAATTTATAATTATTTATGTAATTATTAATTAGATAGATCAAAATTATTGTACTCTCTTGCAAAATATTTAATTACGGCGATGCAGTAAACGCAAACACACACTCACACACATTAACGCACTTCCTTTCTTCCTTAATTGCTTCTTCCTGTTTTTCTTACATGAACTCCATGCATCCACACTTAGGCGCCCTGCTAATTTTAGCGATGAAGATGTTCGTTCTGTGAGAAAAGCAAGAAGATTAAAAAGCTTTTTATCAAATAAACCAATTTGAGTCATCACATTATCCCACAACTGTTTTCGTCTGTTTGAGATTATTTATTTAATTTTACTGCATTTTATGCGCCTGGCGCTTTCTCGAATTATCTCTATTAATTCTTTCGTTGATGAGAAAAAAATTATTCCCAAACAATTGATTTATCTGCAATAATTTCATTCTGAAAACTCGTTTTCTAATCGTACGCGTCTGTTCATTCGCCTGGCTAGGTTTGTGTGTATGGCTTATGTGTGAGGATGAGTCTGTGTTTGTGAATATATGTATTTATTTATTTTTCTCTTAGTATTGCAATAATTTATCTTCTACTCTAAATTCAGTCCGTGGAAAAATTAATAATGGATCTAGTAAAAATCTGAAGACTGAAATAATAGTAAAATTCTTTACGGATGAATTGATGGAAAAATGACTATTATATATTTTTTTAAATTATACGTAAACATTTTTGCTGCATTCAATTAAATCTGAAGGGAAGGCATTACTTTTTGAAAAAATATAAAATATTTTAAATTAAAAAATAACTCTTGTTTTGAGAGCATTTTTATTCCTTTTGGAGAAAGCTTTGTTGAAGACTAATTCTAAAATTTTTATTAATGACAAATTAACGATAACTAAGAAATTTTTGCAAAAAGCGCTTCATAATGAAAATCGTCCCTTTACGTTGCAAAGGAAAAACTTAAAAAAAGTATTCAGGATTTGTTGAAA
Organism: Physocephala rufipes; assembly: GCA_963966595.1. Classification (NCBI taxonomy): domain Eukaryota; kingdom Metazoa; phylum Arthropoda; class Insecta; order Diptera; family Conopidae; genus Physocephala; species Physocephala rufipes. The sequence goes on along the minus strand of OZ016501.1, from coordinate 1,665,724 downwards.
ATGATTCTTTGTTTTGAGTGTTTTTAAACCATCCACGGAATTTGGTCTGATGGACCTATGCACCCTTTCATTTTTTCCATAAAAGCTTTATCTCGTAGCAATGAACAGTAAAAACCCAATGACGATGAAAGTCCAAAAAAGACACGACTTTTTCTTTATACAAACATTTTCCCAAACACAAAATAAGACGAAAAAAAAAATCAACCGCACCCAAAATAACTCCGTCTGGACAAACGATTCTTCTAAACCTTAAGTTTTTGTCAGTTTCCCTTTTGTTGTGGTTTTATTATTGTAGGTTTTTGTTATTGTACTTGCGTCAACTGTTTGTACGTGAGAGATGAGCAAAAGGTTTCCTATTTCAATGAAATGTCGAAAGGAAAACAAAACGTGACGTAACGTAACGTATCGTATCATATCGTATCGTATCGTATCGTATCGTATTGTATCGTATTCTATTGAATTGAATGATCTTGAGAACGGATAAGATGATGAACGATGTACAATTTAATTTTACTCTATTGGTTTAACAATTTCTTAGAAATGGATTTCCACGGAGTTTTGTAATAGAAATCACATCGCTTTATTTCATTCTTTACAACAATTTATACAGGTTTAGATTGGATCGACTGTCGAGTACAATAAAGAAAAAAATACTACTAATGAGAAAAACAGTAACAATCACAGCATTAGCAATAACGTATATAAGAGCAATAATATTAGACAACTAAATCAAAGAATGAATGGAAATGGCAAATAGATATTCCTTTACTCTTCCTCAAATTTCTCACGGTTTACTTTCAAAATAAAGAAATGACTGTTATTATGTCGTCAATGTTTCCAATTCATCGATCTGTTTCATGATTTGAACCTAAGAAGAAACATACTTGTTATAAAGTTTGAAATATTGTAAATAAATTAAAATTAAACTTTTTATTTTCAATTTCATTTACCAATTTTTTTAAAGAATATAATTTTTTTTAGTCTTAAAGAAAATAATTATTAATTGATTGAATGGAAAAAATGTTTAGGATGATTTAATTTCTGTTTCAATTTGAAATTTTGTTGTAATATTTAAATCTATATTGTACAATTTTCTTCGTCGACATCTTCTCTCCATTCCTTTTTGTATTCATGTTCAAAGCGTTCTTTTGCTACGATAAATTATATGAATTCTTTTTCTCTTCAAAAGTCTTATCATGAAAATGAAATGAGAATTTGTTAGTAAATTTTGATTTTAAATAATACATTATGTTATATCTATATACGTGTATGATATCCATATAAACATGTATTGCACACACATGGTGTTTTACATGACCTTAAGGCTCTTATCTAGAATATTGTCAGACACATAATTTGAATAGATGTTATTTCATACTTATTCAATTGTTCAAACAATATGCATTATATATTTATGCATTATACATATATGCATTATATATTTATTTATATATTATATAAAACCCATACAAAAAATTGTATTTATTTTGTATCAAACTAAGATTTTTTAAAAATCGAAATAAAAACACTTTATCGAAAACTGCAATAGTTTCCTATCAATCAATTAGTTTTTTTATTTTTGGTTAGCTCTCACAGTTTAATTAGTCGACTAAATTTTTTTAATGTCCCAAACTGTTTTGAACGATATCACCGATTTTAAAGCAAGAAATGAGTTCGTAATCATTTGGATAACGTGCAATGATCTTTTGTTTTATTGTGTTTCGGAATCCTTTTTCCTTTCTAATTTCCTTTTTTATTTCTGTGTCTCTCCCAAAAATAAATATTGCCATAAAAGTAAAAGTTTTTAAAAATTCAAGACATCTTTTTATAGAATTTTAAGTAAAAACGATATTGTGATCTGATTTTTTGGTAAAATTAAACATTTTGTTGTCTTTCGCGGAAGCTCGGTCATAATTTTTTTCAATCAATTGATTTAATTATTAAGAAAGTTATGTATTAAAATAAATTAAAATTTTCATACGATTTAATTTAAATGAGTTTTTAAATAAGAAAATATTTTCTATTCGTTTATTAGATTTTCTGAAAAATATTCGTCACACCTATTGTTAGAATTATTGCATAAAGTGAGATTTTTTAGCAGGAAATTGCAAAAAATTTAATTAGCGCAAAATTCGTTATGAAGTAATGGTTAAATGTGATGTTTTTAGAAAAACTCCTTTTACAAATTTATAAAATCATACTATAATTTATTGCTAGATATGCCTAAATCAACTATAATATATATTATGTTTAAGACTTTTGTAATTTCTTCAATCGCAAATCAATTTCATCAATCAAAATTCCATTTTCAATACCTCGAAGCAATTTAGAAGGAATTTAGTTTAAGTGAAAAATATCTGAGTTCAAAATCTGACCTCGATCTGATTATTACGAACCCTTTGGCATCACGCATAAACCAATGAAAGTTGGACTTTTTGATCTTTGGGATCAGTCAGAGAATTGGTTTGCTTTACTTATTACTTTATCACAAGTATCAACCAGTCAGTACCAATCAATGTCTTCTTCAGTACCGCATATATGTCTTAGCTTCCTATAAAATCAATCATTTATATGTTTTCAGTGAGGCCGAAAATTATTTTATGCTTGTTTCTTATTCTTCATTCAGATTCTTTTTATTTCAATTTTAAAAATTTCCAATTATCTTCAGTGTGATTTCAAAGGATTATGCTTATCGTTATATAAGCTTGATTTTTAACAAAATAATTGTGGCTCAGACTGAATGTCGTGAAAAGTCCACTGGATTTTTTTGTGTAACATACGTCTAGCATTTTTTACAGTGTAATTTCATAGAAATTGCCTATAGTAAACCTTTAATATTTTTGCGGTCATTGATTTATAATTTTTGATTAGTATTCTAAAATATATTATTATTATATATGAATTAAATATAAAGTCCACAAAAAGAATTTTCAAAGAGAATTTTTGGAGCAAATTAAAAAAGGAATCGTTACAAACAAAAACCATTGAAATGAGCAGTAAATCTTTTTTTTTGCTGTTAGATTGTTGCTTCTGTAATTGTTTTTGTTGCCATCTGATTATCGGTATTGTTACTTGAAATAAGTTAAGTTGTTACTGGCGGGCTAGTTGCTCTTCGTGAGGCTGATGTTTTTATTTCCTTTGCGGGTGCTGGAAATCTTGGTGTGTTTGTTGTCGGTGCTGTTGTTGTTGTTGACGATGCTCCCTGATGGTAGTGTTGGTAGGAACAGCACCACCGTTTCTACAATTTCTGCTCCCAATACTTCGATTACTAGTTGGTAAAGAGTCGGTTGTCGTGGGAAATTTTGCTTTACTCGTTTATTTGCTTGCATTTATCTCTCCGTCACATTTATTGCAAGCAATTTTTGTGTGTGTGTATGTGTTTTTATATTTACACGATACGTTTTGTACGTTGTGTATGATAGCTGCTTGTGTATGACGCAGAAAATCTTCTGAAGCGTGGGAATTTGTACGGTTAACGGTTGAAATTAATTACAATTTACACTGAGATAAATTCTATTCTACAAATTAATTAATGAGTTGGCTTAAATCTACTTTCGATTAATAGTTTTGGATTTTATTCTTTATTCTTGATTAAACATAATTAGAAATAATTTAATATTGAGAAATAAAAATGTAAAAAATTAATACTAGATTTTTTCATAAGCTTGCTTTTATTTCGCAGCATCGCTTGAATCGTTAATTGGTCTCAGAAATCGATATTATTTTTCTCATAGACGTTTGAAACTTAAGCCCGATTAATTAAATCATTCATTCATTACTTCAGAATATTTTATAAAACATACGATACTCTACAACAATGCTATTGCGTAATATCGTTTATCTCAACCTAGTATTAAATTTAGTTAATTATTATTTCCAAAAAAATTCAAAAGGGAAATATTAGTTTTGTAGGCGTGTTGACGATGTGGGGTGTATCCCACATGTTATTTCTTTGTATGGATCTCATTTAGAAGTGTGGGCTCTTTCAAATGGTTTGTTTTATGCGTTTTTTTATGAACAGGTTGTTGAAATTTTGTATGATAAGCCATTGATGGAATGCCGATGACCTGATGGTTCGGATGGTTGAGTTCATTCATTAATAGTAATTCATTAAATTAAAGTTAGTCAACACCTACGCTCGTTATTAAGGCCTGAAAATACACGTTTTATGCCGGATGCGCGTGTTTATGAGTTTTTTCCATATAAATAATTCAATAAATAAAGACTCACAAAATCATATTCTTTTATAAAATTGAAAAAGATTTAATAATTAATCAGATTCCGTACCTAATTTTATTTGTTTATTTTTTGAAAATGAATAATTTCTAATTAAATTTGATAAGAATAATTTCAAGAAAACGCAATGTAAAATTTCGATTCTAAATGCGATTAAAAATGTAAAATGATAAAAATATAAATGAAAAAAAAAATTAAATAATACTTGATTATATAAAATTTTAAGATCTTATGTGTGTTTGTGCGTGTGTGTTTCAGTTAACTAAAAAATTGGTAATAGGGAGAACAAGAAAGATGGCAAAAACCAACAAAACGCCAAAAAGTTGAGAGGTTGAGCAAAATACAAAAACTCGGTTCATTTTCTTCCCTTTTCTCTCTTTTCAAGCAAACAAAAACTTCGCTGCACTCCCTCCACCTCCTGCAACCACCCCTCAAAAAAAAGTAAATCAAAATGTTGTAACCGCACAGTTTTATTTTGTACTTCCGTTCTGTTAACAATTAGTGGTTTTATTAACGCGTTTGATGATATTATATTCATGTTAATTTTATTGCTTCCACACACACATGCATGTATGCACGCACAAAGCCATCATCCATTGGTAGCTGAAGATGTTATGCCGAAGACAGAAGTAGAAGCAAACGTTACCGTGCCGAGGTCGTTGGTCGATGCCAAGCAGCGAAATGACTATTGCCATCGTTACGTGACACGTGACTTTATTTGGAGGCTTATGCCAACAATTCAAGGGTTATCGTTAAATTACTCGAACCGTTTAATTTTATTTGATATGTCAATGATTTTTTCGCGGAACAGAAAAGAAAAACTAAGGAAGAATATTCAAAGAAAACGACAAAAAAATTATAACAATATTTATAAAAAATAGTTAAAAATTGTTAGTTACAATTGTTTGAATTGTTAGTTAGTCAAGAGTTATTTGTCTTGGATATTTATTTTTATTTCAGAATTATTTTTATGCAATTTTCAAAATTCTTGTACTCTTGACTTTATCTTCAGCTTATTTTTACGTCCCGTAGCATAACTAAAAATATAACGCGTTTAAATTAAAATTTTTACATTAATTATATTATAGTTTTTTGGTTTCGGTTGTGAGTATTTTTTTTTAATTCTTTTTTTCATTTTTAATCAGGAACGAAGTTGTTAACTCAAGCGTAAAAATTAGTGTCTGCAACGGAGTTATTCTTGGCTGGATTTTTTCAAAAGAAAAAGAAAATGCATGGGCTTCTGCTTTGACTTATTTATAAATTTTTTTAAGAAAATCAACGAAGTAATGAACGAACTGCGAGAGTCATCGTAACAGACCCCTTCAAAGAAATTATCTATAAACAACAAAAATAGCATGACAACAACAACAACTACGAACTCCCCACCAAAGCACAAGAAGCTATTTTTGTGTAACGATTTCGCTGTTTCCGTTGGTTAGTCATCGAAGCGTTGAAGCAGAATCACATAAAATGTAAAATATAGGACTTTTACTAAATCGTTTATTACCAAAGCATCGGTATTGTGATATCTAGAGAATGGTCGTTTTTCATTGCCTCTAGCTCTTTTAATTTCACTTCGTTTATAGAGCGAAGAAAGGGTTGAGTGACACGCACTCAAGTGGTGGGCCCCTTCCTCATGCAGGCGTAACAGAATTGTCTTGAAATTATCCAAAAAAAAAAATTCAAATAGCACACGAAACGGTAGTGTCGGTTAGGGTACAATTCAAGTCAAGTATTATTTTTGTTATTATCTATATTCGAGTAATATAGAAATAAACACGCCATTAAAACGATTTCTAAAATTATAGACAGCTAATTTTCCTTTTGCTTATAATACCGTGATTAAAGACCATCAGCCCATTAAAACAATAGATATATGTGTAGAGATATATGTATGTACATAAGTTTCAAACGATCCGGTGGTTTTCGCGTTTCTAGTGCTTCATCAAATGCAATTCATCGCCATGGACGGAATTTGCTCGCATGCTTGAGTGATTCTTTATTTCTTGAATTACTATTGCACTAGTATCTAATCTAATACGAAGGCACCAGATTGACCATCCGGTGCTTTACTGAAACCTCATAAATGTACTTCATCATATGAGACTGATTGGTGGGTATTTTTTTGTCGGTTTAGTTGGTTGCAACCGAAACGCATCGGATTTCTTTTAATCGTCCAATGCATTGCACAGAGTCCAATGTACTTTTGAACTCTACGCTTTCGTTGCTACCAATACGAAGAAGAACAAGCAGTGTCTCCTATATCACTGTGACATCCAGCTTTTGTTTTATTTTTAGAGATATATTTCTGAGAGGCATCCACTTCATCATTTCCGTTTTTATTTACGAACCCTCATCCGATTGTAAGCCAAAAAAAAGTCTTGTATTTAGGCGTGTATAATAATTGACGAGAAAAATCAGAATTAAAAAACTATATTTACATCTTAAGTCCCTTCAGCTATTGGATTCAGTCAAATCAACTTTTAGTTTCTTTAAATTTCAAACGGTTGTATCGATTCGATCGCTCTCACTAATCGTTTTCTAATCTTCATTAATTCACATCAGGATTATCCGGGGTAGTTTTTAAAGAATTTGTGTAAATTTATTCTCTGAAATTTCTTCCCTTTTGCCTGGTTATTCTGTTTAGACCTTTTTATTCTGGAATTGAACGACCATCTGCTTCATTTTCCACCCACCACCACTCATTCATTGTTCGAAAAACCCTGGGAGTCTTTTGCGTTCGATTATCAGAATTATACTAATTCATCTACATTCGAATGACTGAGAAAATTATCATATTGATAAGGGAGCCATTCAAATGAGGGGAAACCTAATCAACGCACATATAATTCAAATACGATTCGTTGATTTGTCGCCTGAAGTAATGTCTAATATTGGATTTTGAAGCGCAGATCTGTTGGATAGTTCTGGCCTGATAAATTCAAGTCTAAAGATAAAAAATTCTTACCCTTTTCTTTTACTTTTTTTCTTTTACCTTTTTTTGTTTTCTTACCCATGGATATATATGATAAATACATATCTACGCATACGGTAAACAACCCATCAATTTGTATCATTGGTACCTGCATTACTAGACATACACACACTTATATTAAATTGTGTAGAGTTCTTACAATTTTTAAATGACAACAAATTTTAGAAGTGGTTCATAAAATAATCATAATTTAATAAATTAAGAATTAAACATAGTTAGTCATAATCTATAAAATCTTAGAGCATTCACCACTTCAATTAGCGAGGAAAACATTATTAATTTAGTTTAGGATTAGGAGACTATATAGCCATTTTAACAGGGGTCAACACGTCTCAAGCGGCCGGAATAAAAACTACGTGAATTAATCGTTAATTGAAATGTTTGCATAGTTACCTTTTTTACAATGATGATATCCTTTAAATGTTAAACAGATTTTTTTGAATAAAAGAAAAGAATAAAGGGTTTGTACTCAAAGAAACGTGATTTCCTTTGCTTTCCGTGAATAAACCAGAAATTATTGAAACCAGCCTAAATTATTGAATTTCAACATTAATGACATAAAAGTGATTCTAATAATTTCCAATCGATCGATCGATCGGGAAACCTTTTTAAAAGAAAAAAATCATCGCGAAAGAAATGGATACGACAATGGAGGTTATTTAAATACCGCTAGTGCGTGTTGTTATTGTTGTTGTTTTCGTTTTGACTGGTTCTGTTGCGTGGAACCATGAGTGGCATTTCAAATAAAACGTTAATTTATGCAGCTGGATTTGTCAGATGGAAACGAGCATGCATGTAAAAGTAGTCATTATATAAACGTATATATACATGTATAGATCAGATTGTTATTTCGTGCATTCACGTATATATACACACATACAAATATTTATGTGTATGACTATATAAATGCCTTGGATACTTCAAAATGCTTTACTTTATTTACACTTACGTTCCATTCCTGACACCGGAAGTTGCAAGACTTCTTATTTCCTGAAGCCGGATATGAAATTGGTGCTAATGCAGAAGTTCAGGCGGACAGAAACGAGAACAACACGTTGCACAAATGCAAGTATAAAAAAAGATGAGAAAAAATGCTGCTCAACTTCCGAATTAAATCATTTCTTCAGTGTCGGCGCCGCGCTGCAGTGCCGGACGTTCATTTACTTCACAGGCGAGAGCGTATTAAATTTCAATAGTTGTTGTTGTTATTGTTGTCTGGTAGTGCTGTTGATATTATTTGATTACTACATAAACATATAGATCATATATGACGCTGATGTATACTTAAAATGTGTTTATGTATGTGTGTTGAAGGATGAAGGATGAAGGATGCAAACCCTCAGAAGTGCAACCCCTCTTAAAATTTATCTCCAAGATATTATTGTTTTTGTTAAGAGACCGAGGTAGAAAAAACCCTGAAAGAAATTTGAACATCTGCCGTTAATTCTGTTGTGCGTTTTGAACCTTGTTCTTGCTATTGGAAAACTACCCTGTCGTGTCTGGTTCTGCGGCTGTGGAGAACTGAATGCTCGACAGAGCTCGCTTTTATTTCGAGCACGACGCGATAAATCCTGCTGCGCATTACCTTTCAGAAATCGGAGAATAAGTTTCGGGTGTGTTCAAATAAAGGCAGAAAGGCAGACAGACATGAAGGCAGATGGATAAATAGACTTGAGTCTGTGTTGGTGCATGTATTTCTTACGATCAGTGTGGTGGTTTCTTTTTAGGGAGTTTTTAAAATCGACCCTCCGTTATTTTATTATAGTTGAGTTCGTTCGTGGAATTCTTTGACTTCGTCTTTTCTTTTTTCACTCTCCATTCGCTTTTATGATCGACCTTCTGTTAAGATGATTTTGGAAGGTTAGGTTTAGGGAAAACCAAAATCCTCTTCTCGGATATAGCTTTCGATGTTCCCTCAATTTCGATGCCTCTCTAGAAAACATTTGCTTGCATTTGTGTGCGTCTGCAGTAATGTTTCCTTTTCCGATTTTATTCTTTGATTATATTAATTTCTTCATACTCTCTACGGACATCCTTCCGATCTTGATCCTGCTCGATCTTGATATTCATTATGCACCAGTTGTGTTTTAAATGATCGATTAATATGTTTGGCAGCGGCTGGCCAACGTTTGCTGGTAGATCGTTATGAAGCAAAAGCAGCTGTCTCATGCTTCGATAAGAATTAACTAAATATTTCATACGATTTACTCTTCATACGATATACTCCATCATCTGCCTCTTCTTCTCTACAATTCCATTTATTCATCCACTGACTTTTTTTTTGTTGGATCTGGAGTCAGCAGACGTGTCTGTTGGACCCTTGGTTTTTAAGTGAGTTCATGTTTGTGGCACGCGTCTGCTATCAAGCACATGTCATTCATGTCGTCAGCAATTTCATCTGTCGGCATTTTAGCAACTGCCGTTTTCTGTAGAGATCTTCCACCACAACTATTTTTTTTCAGTCCATCGTAATTTATCGAAAAAATTAATCGAAACATATTGAAGAATTTTACCACTAATTTATCTTTGATGGGTTGAATTTTCGTAATCATCGCGTTTGGTGGTTTATAGGTTTTTGGAATCAATCGAAATTTTTTATTTAGTCTTTAAAAAAATCAAAGAGGTCTTTGCAATTAATATCCAATTAAGTACTAGAAAACGTACTGGAATTCATTTTAATTTTCAAATGTTTCGATAGCGATTGTTTCATTCTATTAATTAATTAATTAACTCTATAAACTAATAATTACAGCTCATAAATATAAATTCTTTAAATGAGGTTTTGTTTCGAATTCTTTAGCTGCTTCATAATATTCAGTAGAAATCTTTCCATTTTATTATCGATCATCGATTATTTGTGCGATTATTCCAAGAGTCGCCTCGCCTCGTTTCGTCTGGTTTCCCAGTTGCCTTTCAACTGTTTAACAGCATTACAAACGATGCTATGGCGAGTAAAGCTTTAGCAAGCAGTTGAAAAGCACCTGGAAAAAATGAGATGAGACAAGGAGGTGACTTCTTTTAGCTTCAAAATTGTATGCCGCCCATACTAAAAACAGTATTCTCTCTAAGATATATATGCATACATATATCGTACATTTGTTGAGGGTGTTTATTTGAAAAACATTAATTGAATTCAATTTCTTTTCCTTACACAGTTCGGCGATCTCCCTCCTCATGCCCTGGACCAAATAATTTACCCCCTCTTCAATTTCACAGTGTTCACGGTGCGAACATTCGTATATCGCGTGATGGCACGTCGGCACGTCGTTTTGAAAGCTTCTGTCGTGCTATAACTTTTTCAGCACGGCCAGTACGCATTAATGAACGCATTTGTGTTCGTTTCACGGAAATCTCGAACAATTGGAATGGCGGTATACGTTTTGGTTTCACGACAAACGATCCAGAAACTTTGCAGGAACAAGGTTTACCCAAATACGCTTGCCCCGATTTGACTAATCGGCCCGGTTTCTGGGCAAAAGCATTGCATGAGCAATATTGCGAAAAGGATAATATTCTTTATTATTACGTGAACACAGCGGGTGAAGTGATCTATGGCATCAACAATGAGGAAAAGGGTGTTATACTATCGGGTATCGATACTCGCGGCTTACTTTGGACCATTATCGATATTTATGGCAATTGCACGGCTATTGAGTTCCTTGATGCTCGCATCTACATGTATCAACAGGGGGGTATGAGTAGTGCAAATGGTGGTCTGAGTAGTGCTGCAGGAAGTGTATCTGGTAGTGGCAATATGAATACATTGCCTATAGCGGCTTCTCAGTTAGGCATGAATTCACATCATCATCATCATCATCCAAATCATCAACAATCAACGCGTCGTTCATTGCCTGTAGAACAGGATCTGGAACGAATTGTTATGCCTTCAATGCAATCACTGAATATAGGGAGTGATGCCGACTTGGCCAATGGACTGCCTTTATTGCGTTATAATGCTAACGGTCGTTTAATTCCGGTGCCATTCCATATCACGAAAGGCCGTAATGTTCGTCTTTCTCAAGATCGTTTCATTGCCTCACGTACTGAAACGGATTTTTGTCAGGGTTACGTTTTCACTGCCCGTCCAATACGAATCGGTGAAAAGATCATTGTACAGATTCTAAAGACTGAACAAATGTATGTGGGTGCTCTAGCCCTTGGTCTTACCTCATGCAATCCGGCAGCATTGCAACCGTCTGATTTACCAAATGATTCAGATTTTTTACTCGATCGTCCTGAATATTGGGTGGTCAGCAAAGATATTGCCTCGACTCCACAACGCGGTGATGAAATAGCTTTCTTCGTGGCTCCTAACGGTGAAGTGAGTATTAGTAAGAATAACGGTCCTGCAGTCGTTGTCATGCATGTGGACCAGTCGCTGCAATTGTGGGCCTTCCTTGACGTTTATGGTTCGACGCAATCGGTGCGTATGTTCCGTCAACAATTGCCAAATATGGTATCCTACCCCATGGCTCTAAATATTCCGCCAGCACCACCACAGCTGCCAATTACTGCCACTTCAACGGGGCGTCCACATCATGCAGTAAATATTCCTCTCACCGAATCAATAAATAGCCTTAATAGCCAAATATCTGATAGTCGTAAGACCTTGCAACATTCATCGCAAATAAACGCGGTGGCGACGCATAGCGCCAGCAGCAGTAATATCAGTGCTTCAACCTCAACACTCGCCTCTTTACAATCAATTAATCAAATTCAAAATGGATGTAGTGGAACCCTTATGAATGGTGGCAGTGTTGGTGGCAGCAGCCGCATGATTAGCATGCAACCGAGTGGAGATATGATTCAGATCCAGCCAAATGGAGGCGGTACAGTGCTAGTAGTCAATTTGCCACCGGCTGCAGGACATTCCTCCTCCCATGATATGAACACCGTAGTCTCAACATCAACACTATCAGCCAGCCAGGGCCGATTGAATCAGCAGACAACTACAGGAATATTACCAGGAGCCTGCACAAATGGAACTATCCTTTCAACAGCAAACAGTCAATATATTGAGGTGAGTATTAATGAATTAACAGTATTATTATGTATAAATGGAGACCAAATGAGTGTTAATAAATGGATGGATGTGTTAATGAATTGGACAAAGATGACTCTCACGTCCAAACAACTAATCTTTAAAAGGTTTAGAGAATGAAAATGCTTTCGATTTAATTGGTTTCGAATTCGAATTCTTAAGAATTAACAATAGTTTCATATTAATTTTTTTCTATCTACTTTCAGTCAATTTCGACGATAAAAAATGGTAACACTAACGGCTATGCAACTAATACTCCAACGAAATGGAAAGAAACCGCTACAGTCGATCAACATAATTCTGATACGAATTCTGCCAGTGCCGAATGCACGATTTGCTACGAAAATCAAATCGATTCGGTTCTTTATATGTGCGGACACATGTGCATGTGCTACGATTGTGCCATCGAACAATGGCGAGGTGTAGGGGGTGGCCAGTGTCCACTTTGCCGAGCGGTTATACGCGACGTGATACGCACATATACGACATGATCGGTCAATTATGCCGTAAATTGACCGACCAACCAATCAGTCAGTATATTCTCTAGAGAAGCAAATCTGAAACTAAATGAGTGGATTATGAAACTGTTACATCTTTTTAGGAAATTGCAAATCTGTAGCATTTACCAAAAAGAGAATATTATGGTCTAAAGTATTATAAGAAGCCGCACTTATGAAATGATTAGCATTTGAATGAATTTTAACCAAATATTTCTATAAATTTGCTGATATCGTAAAAAAGCAGGCGAATTTTATTATTCCGATATATTCAAATTCGAATTCGAAAAATTAGTATCGTAGCATGAGATAACTATATTCTAAATTTGTGATTTACAATAATTATTATAATGATGAGTTAAATGCTTTTACGCTAAATTAAAAATATTACGTTAGTTCTTAATTTGGACTTAATTTTATAATCAATCTGTAATTATTAAATGCGTAAATAATTTATACGATTATATTACACATATTTATTATTAGATTTCAAAGTATAAACTTAATTTTATAGATCGCTTTAAATCAAATTATTCTTGGATAAAAGATCATGCACAACATTACTGACTATAGAAATTTAATAGCTTCTAAATTGTATTAAAAGTTTTATTCAAAAGTTATTTTGTCCGCATTTAAGTATGACCCCGATTTTTATTATGTTCAATTAACGCTTCATAACTTAGAAACCCAAAATAAGAAAAAGAAACGATAATAAGTTTAGATTGAGTGAACTAATGCATGCTTTACAATTTTTAACGAAAAATTTGTTTAAACAATTACGATGATGATGACGGTATTGTATCGTATTTATTTGTAATTTTTTACGTCCTTTGATGAGCGGAGCGAGAAGTTTTAAAGGTTTAAAAATATCTGAATTAATGAGCGAATTTCTCTAAGAAAAATTAAATTAAATTTTCACAAAATGTTATTAATTTCAAATTCTACTGTTTTTCGATTTCATTGCCTTTCGATGTTCCGTAATTTTTTTATACTCATAAACTTAATTGGACAAAGACTAATAGGTCTAAACTGGTTTTTTCGTATTCTTATATTTAAGCTTTATGAACTTAATTATAATTTATAATTACTAATAATTTGAGAGCATTACTTTTATTTCTAGTCAAGCAAGAAGAACAAAATAAAAACGAAATCGAAACAACTAATAGAATAACATCTTATTTTTATAAAGGATGATAAATAGAAACAAAAAGTTTTTTTAATTCCGGTTAATTCCAAAAACTCCAATTGACGTTTCAATTGAAATCAAATCATGGAAGACGAAAATTTTTTCTTAATTTTTTTGATATTTAAAAATATTTGCAAATTAAGTTTATTTAACAATCATATTATTTAAATATATATAAATCACTTGAAATAAATTATTATGTAAAGAAATAAAGTTTATGTTTGATTACGAGAAAAATTACTTGAATATATTGTGGGCTTATGCCCACAGATATAAATCAACTATTAATTTCATATAATCGTAATGTATAAACACTGCCTACGATACGCATACACTAATTATGTATTATTAGAATAACGGATTATCCATCCAATAAGCTTTTAAAGTAACTAAAAATAATTACATTGTCTTTCAGCACAATTTCATTTTCTTCTAACCTTTTCTTGGGAATTAAAATTAATGAATATTTGTGAATAAAATGAAATAATTTTTTTCTTGTTTTTTTATCATATAAATTAATGTTACATTTAGCAGACACCAAAATTTCAATAAATGAATTTTAAATTAAGTAGGTACAATATTTTATTTAGAACTTAAATAATTTTTAAGCAAGTTTTAAAAAAGAAATAAATTGAACACAGTGAAATGTTCCAAAAAAAAAAAAGAAAACAAAAATTTTATTTTTATTGCAGAGGCTGAGTTGATAAATGCAAAACATTTGTTAGAAATAAAATTGGCAGGTAAGGCGATCAAGATATATATTGCCTACTTTACTGCCTTCTTCTATATTGAATAAGGCAGTGAGGGCCGAATGATTATCGGTTCTGTACTCTCGCTTTGTATTATTCGAAACTGAGGGGGATTATTCTAAGAAATTTTTAATTATTGATCTCAAACGGAAAACATTATACGAACTGTATTAAGGACTGTTATTTGGAATTCCTAGAGCTTAGCATTTTAGGATCCTTAGAATGAATTAAAGCGAATGATATAAAGCATCTGAATGAATGATTGATGTAAAGCATCCGAAGTAATAGCGTATTTCAATTTTTTCAAGGAGTGTAAAAAAGAGCACAATATATAAGACTGATTTTCTGACATTCATTAGCAAATTAATTAAGCAAATCGCACACATATTCATCGCAGCTTATCTTATAAAATTTATTTGTGTCCATCTTTTAGGTTTATATACACAAATAGATACATATTTAGTTATTATAACTGTATTTGTTTCGAAATAAACTAAATAATTAGTCTCACTAAACATCAACATAAAATGAGATAATCTAAAATGATAAACACGTTAGTTTTTTACCTTTTAATCAAATTTTCATTCTTTTAATTTAAGATCATTTTAATACATCTCATAGATTTTTTTTCTTTCTCTTTGATATTTTCTAATGTATATCTTTGAAATACATTATCCAATAAATTCATATTTCTTTACATTGAATTTAATTTTGCTCTTCCGAAGTTGATGGTGTTGTATGTTCTTCGAGAAATTTCAAACGACGTTTCCTCAGTTCACTCAATTCGGAATTTTCTGTATTCATAGCTGTAATGATCGACGATGATGATGAGGTTGTGTGCTTAAAATCATCTGCATTCCCATCATCTCCAATATCTTCAATTGTCACTTGATTATGCTTTTCGGTATTCGCTGCATTTGTAGGGCTTAAGGCTGAAGACAGATCTAATATCTTGACATCTGTTGATGGTGCTGGCGATTGAGATTTAGCTTGTGAATCCGCTTCCGCCTGTTCAGCAGGAGTAATGGATGAAGCTGCAGCTGCAGCGGATGTGCTGGGCCCGTCATCGGTTACAACATCTGCTGCCGTAGTTCCTCCTAAATCTTCAATTTTAGTAGATTCTGCGGATGTTGTTGCGGTTTGCGTTGTCGACTGTGTCGAGGACTGGGTGCGTGCAGCGATTATTTGATAGTTGTTCATTAAAATTACAGCAGAGTCAAGCATTAGTTGAATATTTCGTAAGAGCTGCAAAATAAAAAACCAAATGTAGCTTCATCTTTAAAATCGCAATCACGTGAAATTCGGTATGCACCAACCTTAATACGTTCCTCAATGTTTTTGCGTTCATTTCCTTCTAGTGCTCTCAGTTCGTCATCGCTAAACTGAGTCAGATCAGGAGGCATTGGTGGAGGTGGTACAGCATAGGGTGCAATAAATGGAAACGGCGGAGGCATCATGAATGGTGGAGGAACAGTAGGCAATGTGTGAAAGCCTGAAACATCAATAAACAAATATTTTAATATACTGTCCCACAATTCTGTTCTCACAATTTACCTGTTGTTGCGGTAAAACCTTCAACTGTTGTAGCTGCTGCTGCCGGTACAGTAGGAGCAATATTTCCAACTGGCACGTTGGCAGTAGTAGATCCCGAAGATAGAGTTGACGCAGCAGTAGGGGGAGCAGCGGTTGGTGCATCGTCTTGACGTGGAATCGCTGTCGAGTTACTGACGGGCGTATCCAAGATATTTAGACGGCATGTGGGACATGTTTGTTGCCTTTGAAACCAGGAACGTAAACAGGCGGTGTGAAATATGTGACCGCAAGGTAATTTCTTAGAATTGCTTATCATATCCTCCCTAGAACTCAATGATTAAATTCAAATATTTTGGGGCAGAATCAATTCTTACTTACCTGCAAATAATGCAAATATTATCAGATAAACGGAGCTCTTCGAGAGTTGCATCTGGATACAACGTGTTCATATTGCGTATGGCGCGCCTGGACATAATTACATCGCTAAGAGCTTTCTTAAAGTTTCGTATGGTGAAGAACATTGGCCGGAATACAAACATTGGCAACGCATAGATCTTGGCCATAATAATCACAAATAGTACATACAAAATCACCTTTACTAGACCGATGACCAATTCAGTGTAGAGTAAAAAAACTGCTTTATTTTCCCAAGGGGTATCGGCACGCATTTCAGCTGCATGCAACACATATTTTATTGTGGTACTTGCAATTACTGTCAGTAATATGGCATATTCGAAACCGAATACCAATTGCACTGAAGGACCTCGCGCAATTGTTGAATTATAAGCATGCAAAAGTAGCAAATAATCCAAAAATCCCAACACAGTCAGAAGACTAGCGACTCTCAGATGAAACAGCCAACCAATAACTGGTGAACGTTCCATCTGTCCACAAATTCGTAATAATTAATATGTTGAGAAGTCCGAATGAGCATAAATAATGACTTACGAAATCAACACGTTCTTCAGCTAACCAGTGGAATGATTTAAGAAAAAGCAAAACCGTAAAGAGGGCAATAAAGCGTGGATTGAAATCATCCCGGAACACTGTAAAGGCCAAACATGTTTCTGTAAGAGCATACCAAAATCGTTCAAGTAAATGTTCAAATTCGGCCGCCCGTAACGTGCCCAAGAAAATCTGCAAACATCCAAAGCGATAATTGTACAAAAATGTTCATTAATTTCGCCTATTTCAACCCACATACTTTTCGTAGTAGTTTTCCAAACATGAAAACAATCACAAAGAATTGAATGTAGATCACCTAAAATTCAGAACGAATTATTAGATGTGTTGAGTGCCAAGAGGTTTGCGATTGACGTGATAAATTTATAAATTTTGAGAATTTACTTACTGCCATTGACGCATTAGATTTAGTGATGTATACAACGGATGGATAAAATTGTTTTTTCTGATAATAAGCGTTCCCAATGACGGCGCTGGTGAGTACCATGCAAATCGTTGACAGTAGAAACTGCATATTGGTCACAACTCCAGCCAAACGGCTGATGGTCTCGAAAAATATGTTAATTTTGAACTCTCTGATTGTTTTACCAGACAAAAAATCAACTATTAATGTTCAAATAAACGCAGAATACAACAATATAACTTCGGTAGCTCTTTCCATTAAGAATATCTGCATGAGTACACGTACGTATTTTTCTGCCTGTTCTCAGCTGACGGTCTGTCACATAATTTCCGAGAACTGAGAGAGAATATCGATAGCCCAATTATTGCCAGCAAGATATTTTGAAATCAAATCTAAAGGTGGGCAGTGGCGTTACAAAATGTTAAGCGATTTTGCATGGCCGTGAATGAATATAAAAATACAAGATGAGAATTATAAAATTAATTGTTTTTAATATTGTAATCGGATTATATCTCTTAGTTCAGAAAACTTGTAAATAATTAATGAAAGTAAAAAATGTATATACCTCTTGGTACTGCCCCGTGGTATAATTAGAACCTGTGCCAACCGAAGAAAATAATGAACGAGGGAATCTTTTTCCAAAGGATGTAATAGCTGTAAATTGTCAAACGTTTTTAATTTCAAGTATTAATTATAGCTGAATACTCAGTACCCTTCATTATAAACCAGTTCCAGATATATTGTAACTAGTGGTGTTCGTAGAAATTTCATTTGAAGATCTCAAACCGACTGAGCTGTTCATATGAATGGGTTTTTGTTAAAAAAGTGAGGATATCACGAAATTTTTCAATTTCTTGCTGTTGTTTTGGTTCCTATTGGTAATGGCAGCCAATGTCAACATTTTTCAGGTTGATATTGGGTTTTAGAGCATTGACCTTTAACTGTGAAATCATCTATTTCCGCCGAAAACGCTGTTCTCTATAATCTATTCTTTAGAATTAAAGTCGAGGTTTACATTTCAGAAACAAATTTAACCTTACCGCTAGGCCTCGTCGACGGGAAGTTGAACGACCAATGCTGCGCTGTCTTATTCCCCGCCATCTTATTAAGACACTGTCTCGGGACATTACATCTAGACCAATTAAACAATGAGGATTGTGATCCTTGTCACGACGAAAAATGCCATATATAAAAGCTTTTCATAGAAAAAACTTTATATTTTCGAGACAGTCCTAATGACTGAAGATTGTGATCAGTGCGACGGCCGAATGTCGCGGCATATAATACATTATACGAAAAACTATATTAGCTATAGAATTCTTTTGCTGGCAAAAAAGGGTTGCTGGCAAAGAGCCTTGTCGCGATTGAAGGCCGCTATATATAAAAACCCTTTGTAAGAAAAAAATTGAATCCTTCTGATGTAAAAACACCAACAAACGTATAAGCAAACATATCAAGAAAAACAAGAACAGTTTTACTGCTGTTAAAATTATAGTTACTCCCTATGCACAATCTCGCAGCGGCAGCCGGCAGTAACGAGTAATTCAATGAGGAGCTTATGGAACAAGCAAACTGACAGCGGCGTCAGTAGAAACATTATCTTATTTGCAGCATTTCTTACGCTCTATTTCTCTCGCAAAATGTTGCCACATATTACGGAAAATATCAGACCAGTTGTGGGTTGTTACCAACAATTGTATAGAGTTAATAAGGAGAGAGCATAATTTTTACAGTTACAAATAAATATAACGAGCACATCTGTTTATAACGAATTTGTTTGGTAGGCGAAATGTTTATTTCTGCTACTGCTGCCTCACTGCTACGTTTGATCTCAGCATCGCGTGAGAGAGATTTGCTGATGCTGTCACAGCGAGGTTGTGTTTTCACTGTAGGCTCCAAAACTTTGGGCTGCAAATTAGGGCCGAAAATTGAAAATCAAACTTCTTTTTCTTTATCTAAATGAGTTCATGCCCATGAAGTAGACTCTAGCTACTCAATATCTGACTAATGCTGAAATTCCCAATGGTATCATTATCATAAGTCTCCCTTTTAGTTTATGAGTTATAGTCACGAATATATCTCAATCTAGAGTCCTGTAGTTCCTAAAGAGTATGAAAACTCGATATAATTTTGATTTTATTGTTTTGAAACGAAAAAAAATCAAAAAATTTTATCTCTTGCCACTCAACTCATTTCAACCTGTCAATTTGCTTCGATGAATGTTCTAAAGAGTAGGTTTTTAGACGTGAGTTTATTATTGCATTTGAAGTACTTCTTTGAAACGATTTAATTAAATAATATAATTACTAGACGCTACCGTGAACAACTCCTACTTTTGTTCACCATGGTGCTGTCAAGATAAGGGATGACGTCTTCGTATAGAATATTTCTAATTTTCCATTCGTCCTCCAGCAAGAGTTCTTGGAGCAGTCGGATAGTAATTGTAGTTACTACGAAAAGAATCGGTAAGAGTTGGTAATATAAAGTGATTTAAGAAGAAGAAAAATTTTATGAATGATTTCTGAAAAGGATTTTTTAAATCATTACACCATATATACTGAAAAGTGAAGAAAGTGAAAAAGATAGCTGCGACATAAAAATTCCACCACGGACAGAAAATCGCCATTTTGTCTGGTGGCCGGCTGATCTGCAAGTCGGGAAGTGGCAGTTGTGAAAAAATTAGTTTACGCGAAACCTTTGTACAAACAATATTCAATACCGATTTGAATTTTAGTGTAATAAAAGAAAAGCAATGCAGATAAATTAAATAGTTTATATCGAACGCAAGACTGATAATAGCTGGTTTTTAAAGCTAGCGAAAAAAGGTAATTTAAACGTTAATTGGGCGGATGCAGAAAATGGTGAGTTTAGAAATAAATTAATAAAAACCTAAGAAAGTTGGTGATGCACGTAACAAGTTTTCATAAAGTTGTGTGCAAAATTTCTTATTTAGAACATTAATATGTAAGGATTATAAATGAAACATCAGAACAAAGTATTAAATCAATATTTCAGTTGAATTTTTCAGAGAAAAAGAAAAATAAACAGAAAAAACGTAGCAGTGAAATGATTTCAAAAATCGATATTCCCTTAATTCGCAATGAAGTACGAATTATAAGTACTTATTTTTCGAAGTTGCCACCTCAAATTTTTCATTCATTGGAATTTGTAAGATTGCAACGAAGTTTCTAGCTCAATTTTAAATTTCAACCAAAAATATTGAATTTGGTTATTTCCGTGTGCACATATATTGGTTAGTAAATTGCTTGCTGCCGTAGATAAAAAGGCTTTGCCAGCTACGCAAAATTACGGTACGTTTAGAAAAGCACTTGAAGCTTATGCTTACAGAAATTAGTTATGTATAGAATGTTGCACTACAAATACAATATGTATGGATTTCTCGGTTCGTATGCCATTTTGCGTAAATATATTCATTTTTAATGAAAAATTCTGAGGAATAGTTTTAGCCGAATGAGGTGGCAACTTAACGTTTTTTTGCTTTAGCTTGATCCGTTTTCAGTTTGCAAAGAACATGAAAACCACGAATCAAAAAATATGACAGGCGAGGTACAAATATAGATGAATAAATGCATAAAAAGTATATTCAGAAGCGAAGTGATGTAATATTCATAAGAGCGAAGAAGTTGAAAGATATCATTTTTTAATATTGATTTTTGCTCCCTTTTTTAACATTTCTCTATGTTTTTCCAGTTATTTGCTTTTTGCATATGCCAGAATAATATGTAAAATATTAGCATTAGTAATCACGCAGCTCATAGGACGTGCCACTCTACTGGGTTACGTGCCACACACTTCTATTGGAAGCAACTAAAACTTTGTCGGCGTAAAAGGTAGAACGCACCAATTTGCCAGCGTCTTGTCTGACTACGCAATGACTTTTGACACGCGCGGTCGTCAAACAGGCACCAGCGGTAGCAACAGCTCCATTGGCAATACGAATACCACAGATAATACTTCTTCCTCTACAACTAATACTATCAACACAACAGTAAACACTACCATAAGTAACATCAACGCGGCCAATAATTCTTCTAGTTTCGACTCACCTGCTACTGATGCAGGTCAACAACAACAACATCAGCCAGTCACTGCAATGCTAACGTCCTCAGATTCAGCTTCGTCTGCAGCCAATAATGCTGTGGCAGACGATCTTTCGACATCGGCGGATAGTATGTAAGTTGATATAAGAATATATTTACGAATGATTCCTATTTTGAACCTTTATTTGGTGAATATCACTTTACAAAGATTTCATTAGTATTATTTTTCTGGGTCTATTAATCTTGTTAACCTGAGCAATGTAAATATCATCCAAGCTAGCTGGAACTCGTGGGACTTCCTATAAAGTTCGATTAGTTATTAATCTTTTGCCTTTGGGTTTTCTGTAGGAGAGTATAATTTGCTTTTGTTTTTAGAGTATGAGACTTTTATTTGGTTTGTTCTAATTTTATTTTCTATTGGGTTGAGATTTGTATTTTATTAGCTGACGCTAAACGTGATCTCTTTGGTTTTAATGAATGGGAATTTGATCAGGTTTATGTGTTTATAAGGTGGAAGAAATTTTGCTTTAATTTTTGAACGGGATTAGCTAGAATTTTGTTTATCGAGTTTTCAATGTTAGTCTTTTATAAGTCAGTGCCTTTGTTTATTTTGTTTTCTAGTTAAATTTATTGATTGTGGCATTTGTAGTCAAAGGCATCCGAATATTTTAAATTAGGACCGCTCCGCTCTATTCTGTCACGCAATAATTTGTCTTATATATTAACTTATTTTGATTACAAGTTTTATTTTGTCAAACAATTATTTGAAAATATAAAAATTGCGGATATATAACTGTTTAAAAGATATTCTGTAATATTGAAAACACAAATTATAGGTTTAATACGAATCCAGGAATACATATTTCAAATATTCTCAATTAATTAATTTTGTCTCAATAAACGTAAAATTGTTTATAGATTTTTAGGTTTTGTGCCCCGTTTTATTTTAATTGACTAATCTGTCGCAATTGCAATTGCGAAATATTGTATTTGTATAGATAATTCCATGTTGTTGAGGGCATGAGTACATATCAACAAATAAATTTGTGAATGAATTTTTGAGACGGATGGCGGTGGTGTTTTCGTTTATGTGATTATATTTACTTTTACGAAAGAGAACGATAACTTTGATATCATTTCTGATTTAATTTTAGTCATATTTAATATATTTCGTTTCATGTTTATTCCTTTAATTGAAAAATAGGTTCCCTAGACACGAAATTTACAATTTTCGGAACGTGATAATTTTTGTAAATTGAGTAATTTTTTGAATAAAAAACTGATCACTGATTCACCTTAAAATGTTTTTATTATCTTTCTAAATTAATTAACTTGATTATATGTTTTCAGAACTCCCGAAAAATTGATATCTTCATTTCCAACGTTAAAACTACGTTCATTGACACAAAAAATATCTAATCCACGCTGGGTTGTTCCAGTTTTGCCAGAACAGGAACTGGAAGTCTTATTGAATGCGGCCATTGCTTTAACGACTGCAGGTTTGTGCTTAAAAATACATGAATTTTTCCTAATGTTCTAAAATCTTGTATGCGTATTTTTGCTATTTAGGCGTCGATCATGATTGCGAACCATGTGTTGAATTTTATCGTAATGCCTTGACGACTTCTTTTTCAAAGATCCTTACTGACGAAGCCGTAAATTCATGGAAATACAATATTCACCATTGCATCCTGACATCGTGCGGAAAGCTGTTGCATTTAATTGCCATCCACATGCAAAGAGACAATCCCTATCTACTGGATCTGCTTGCGATTGTCTTTGATCCAGAGAATAAATTCAATACTTTCAATGCTGGGCGCGATCCAGAATGCTTTACTGCTCCGGACTATATGTGGGGTGTACTTGATGGTAATAAAATGTTTGCTAAACCTCCTCCAGAACCAAAGAATCCAAGGGGTTGGCTAGTTGATTTAATAAATCGTTTTGGCCAACTTGGTGGATTCGATAATTTGTTGGAACGCTTTAATATCGGTCTGCAATTGTTGAAAAAGAATCAAGAGCAAGAAAGTGATCCAAATTCGGGACAAGAGTTAACCAGTAAATCGAGTAAATCGTCCAATACGTTGGATGAGCCAGACAATAGGTTGACACTGGGTTTGATTTACAGCTTGCTAAGGCCTTTCGGCCAGTGCTATGAATTGCTGACACCGGCGACTATTGCAAAATATTTCATGCCAATTTGGAATGTTGTCCTTGATCTCTTGGATAGTTTTTCCGATGATGAATTAAAACGTGAAGCTAAACCTGAAGGAAGAAATGATTATATTAATGGTATTGTAAAGTCTGCGCGTTACCTGGCCAGCCGTTTGCCAGGGCAAGAGGATTTAATACGTGACTTGGAAATGTTTCGTTTGAAGATGATTTTGCGCCTGTTACAGGTATCGAGCTTTAATGGAAAAATGAACGCTCTAAATGAGATAAACAAAGTATTAACTTCTGTGTCTTATTACTCACATCGCACCCAACAACTTCCACATTGTTTACCCGATGATGAGATGGATTGGTTGACAGCGGAAAGAATGGCGGTTAGTGTAATTTCTATAATTGTGTTTGTTGGTGTAATATTTTATAATTTTTTTGGGCTAAATTGAGAATTACTTCACTAGCACTGTTATTGCCGATTGCTTGTTAAATTCCTTCCAAATAAATATTTCAAATTCGATAATTAGTTCCACATTGATTTCAGGAAATAATAGCTTTTAAGTGACTTCAAATAGATCAGTTATGTATGTCTTGCCTCTTTTAGATGTGGATTAAAGAGTCCGATGTATTGGGTATCGTTCTTAAGGATTCCTTGCATCAGCCGCAATATGTTGAAAAACTGGAAAAAATAATACGTTTCTTAATCAAAGAGCATGCTCTTACCTTGGATGATCTCGACGCTGTTTGGCGCGCTCAGGCTGGTAAACACGAAGCAATTGTTAAGAATGTTCACGATCTACTGGCAAAATTAGCTTGGGATTTTACGCCTGAACAATTAGATCACCTCTTTGAATCGTTTCAAGTAATAATTTCATAATTTTACAATTTACTGTCCCTAATTTATGAAAATATGGTATTCTATTTGTTTTATATTAGGCTAGTATGACCACAGCAAATAAACGTCAACGTGAACGATTGCTGGAGCTAATACGCCGTTTAGCTGAAGATGATAAAAATGGTGTAATGGCGCAGAAAGTTTTGAAACTTTTTTGGACATTGGCGCACAGCTCAGAGATACCACCTGAAGTGCTCGACCAGGCGTTGGCAGCCCATGTAAAGATACTCGATTTTAGTTGTTCGCAAGAGCGCGATGCTCAGAAAATTGTCTGGCTGGATAAGTGTGTTGCTGAACTAAAATTGGGAGATACCTGGGTACTGCCAGCTCTGCGTTTGATCCGGGAAATATGTTGCCTATACGATTCCTCCCCCAGCCATACTCCACGATCTCAACAGAGCCTCAATCGACAACAAGTTATTGAGCGTTTGCAAAATGACTATTCGCTGGTTATTCTCGTTACAAACAGCCTAACTACGTACATGGATAAAATACGGATTATTATTAATGATAAATCAAATGTGGAACCCAGTAGTCTTTGTATCGACGGCCGTTATCCGCATAATATGCAAATTCAAGAGCGTTTAGATTTCCTTAAGTTTTTACTTAAGGATGGACAATTGTGGCTGTGTGCTGATCAGGTATAAATATATCCAATATGTCTGTCTCTCCAAAGGCGAGGTTAAAATTTTATTTTCACTTCAGGCTAAACAAATTTGGCATTGTTTGGCGGTCAATGCTGTATTTCCAACCGATCGTGAGGAATGTTTCCGCTGGTTCGGTAAACTCATGGGAGAGGAACCTGATCTTGACCCTGGCATCAATAAAGACTTTTTCGAAAACAACATACTCCAACTTGATCCCCACCTCCTCACCGAGAGTGGCATTAAGTGTTTTGAGCGCTTCTTCAAGGCTGTCAACTCTAAGGAGGACAAACTGAAAGCTATACATCGAGGCTATATACTGGACAATGAAGATCTAATTGGCAAGGATTATCTGTGGCGAGTCATAACCACGGGTGGAGAAGAAATTGCCAACAAGGCTATTGACTTACTTAAAGAGGTTTCGACAGCACTTGGTCCACGCTTACAGGAGAACATTTCTGACTTTCATGAAATGTTTATCGGAGAGTGTTGTGAACGCCTGCGTACCCACTACAGCAACATCCTGATTTTGGGCAAAACTATAAGCTCGCAGCCGGCTGTGACCGGTGATCCCAATCAGGCAGACGTTGCGGATTCGAAAGATATTAAAATGCGCTTAATAGAAGCAGAAAAGATGTGTCGCATTTTAAAAGTGTTGCAAGAATATATTAAAGAATGTGATCGAGCATTTAACGGGGACCGTTATATACTGCCGCTTAGTCGCGTGTCTCGTGGGAAACATACTAGTCTTTATATTCGTTTCCAAAATCCAGGACGACCAATTGACGATATAGAAATAACGACACACAGCAACGAAACAATTGCGTCGTTTAAACGAAATCTCCTGAAGCGCATTAAGGGCACAGGGACATCTAATATTAAAGTCGAATTGTACTATAATAATGGTGATTTAATTGAGATTACAGACGAGATAAACCCCCTATCTCAATATACCATACGCGATAAAATGATATTGAGTGCTAAGCTGATACCAATCGGAGCGGGTCTTGCGGGTAGCCCGGATTCTTCAAGTGATTCAAGCACCGGGTCACCTCTGAGACCCTGTCCAGATATGCAGAGGGTTGAGTCGGAGAGCACTTTACCGGGTGTTATTATATCACAAAATTATCAATATACCGAATTCTTCTTGAAATTGTATCAACTTGGAAGTGATTTGGAACACGCGCGTTTGCGGGAGAGCGGGAAGGTATTGCTGCATTTATTGCCTTGCGATAGACAAACTATAAAACGATTGCAAGTAATGTGCGGAGTTATGAATACTAACGTGCAGGCAGTTATGAATACTAAGGACGATGAAAATATCACTGATCGTATCGGTCTCAAATCGCCGGCAGTTGCAACTGATGAGGTAAAACAAATTATTTTGTATTAATAATATTCAATTATTGTTCGCGATGAAAGAACAACAGACCGTATTTTAATTAAGTCGCTTCAGTTAAATTTAATACTACTTTCAGATAGCCGTGTCGGAATGTACTCCTGAGATGTTATTTCTGCATCCTATGCCAGCTCAAGTGCTTTATAATTTAGGCGTACTGAATGGCCTTCTCATTCCCGCTCTTGACCCTTATGGCGAGTCTGCATTGCAAATTCAGTCGGCTTGGCTGCATTCCGGATGTGCCCATTTCATCCTGGAATTGCTTACGAAAAACAATTTTCTCCCTAGTGCTGATATGTACACCAGACGCGCAGCTTTTCAATGCGTTCTCCGGCTTGCGAAATTGTTTCTTTATATAGTCGGTTGTGTATTGTCGCGAGTAGGAGATGAACCGTTGTTATGTGATTGTGATATGGGTGCTCGATCTCAAGTGGAAATTCTTAAACAGATATTGACATCCATACCGAACAGCTCAGAGAGCACGTTGCGTGGTATATCCACAAAATTGGCAGAGAATCTTGCTGCGGAAATGTTATCGGCCAGTCCGGAA
Source organism: Physocephala rufipes (assembly GCA_963966595.1). Taxonomy (NCBI): domain Eukaryota; kingdom Metazoa; phylum Arthropoda; class Insecta; order Diptera; family Conopidae; genus Physocephala; species Physocephala rufipes. The sequence continues at coordinate 1,638,409 of OZ016501.1, read as the reverse complement.
GGTGAGCGATGCCGCACTCTTTTCAGTTCAGCCTTGCAGTGGTCATGTCCTGACGTATCCACCATTAAAGCTGTGGTCCAGTTGGCCTGGGCGTCATCTTGTGGCAATTTGCAAGCACTAAACACAAAGAATGATTTCGCTGATGATATTTCTATGCCCGATCCTCATGATTTTGCCATGTGCAAAGAGGCACTAGAAGTGCTGACCATTTCACTCGTTCTTAATCCGAGCGCCAACGAGGCCCTCAGTAGTGATGCCATTTGGCCAAAATTTATAACAAGTTTAATACTGAAGAATCCATCGCGTCACGTGCGTCAGGTGGCCACGGAGCAACTATTTTTGACTTGCACTTATTGTGCTGGGGATCGGCGACCGTTCGTTTATATGATATCGCTGTTGGTGAACTCGTTGAAAACGTTAGTTCCTCAACACGAAGCTACATGCGCTGATTTCTTTCAATTGCTCTGTCGCACCCTCTCTTACGGTTGTGTCTGCAATTGGTCTCTGAATATTGGCGACGGCCTTTTATCGGAGGAAATAAAATGGCTGCAAAAGATAAGGGAAAACGTTGAATATACCGGCGATATCCAGGTCCATGAAGACCTGCTTGAAGGTCACTTATGTCTGACCAAAGAACTCATGTTTTTCCTGGCACCTGAGACAAAAGCCCAGTTGAATGACTTAATTCATGAGCTCATTGATGACTTTCTTTTCACGGCATCACGTGAATATTTGCATTTGAGAAAAACTGGCAAATTAAAGAACGCCACGGCACCACCACCCGTCTGCCGTAGTCCCCACACGATAGCGGCTGCTTGTGATTTGTTGATTTCACTGAGCCAGAATTGCGTTCCTAATATGAAGCTGCTAACAAATACTTTAATAGATTTCGTGTGCACAGGTTGGTTCGCTACGAATGTGTAGGGTCTGTTGCGATTAAATTTTTTATACATGCTCTTTCTACAGATACAGATCCATTGCGTGAATGGGACTATTTGCCACCGGTTGGTGCGAGGCCAAATAAAGGATTTTGTGGTTTGAAAAATGCCGGTGCCACCTGCTACATGAATTCAGTTCTACAACAACTTTATATGGTGCCATTAATTCGGGTGGGAATACTAAAGGCTGAAGGCGCTGCCATTATAGAAAACGAAGACTTTAGTGGCGAATCCGAAGTGTCACCATCGCCATCAGTTCTCTCCGATGATGGAAATGATAAACGAAAAAACTACCACATAACAATATTAAAGCACGTTCAAGCCATATTTGCTCATCTCGGGCATAGCTCATTACAATATTATGTGCCACGTGGACTGTGGACACATTTCAAGTGAGTTTAAAAAATAACTTCTATGATCAAATACATGCAAAGTACAGTTTGTTGATAAAGAAACATTGATGGGATCTGGATTAGCCAAATATAAGAGAACATTAAAATAACATTAAAAGAACATTAAAAATTTTAACATTAAATTTTAATTTTAATTTTAATTTTTATATAAATTTTATACAATTTCCATTTAATTGAAGATTACAAGGAGAACCGGTTAATTTACGTGAACAACAAGATGCTGTTGAATTTTTTATGTCGCTATTTGAGAGCTTAGATGAAGGCCTTAAAGCTCTGGGCCAGACGCAGTTAATGAATGCCACATTAGGTGGTTCATTTAGTGATCAGAAAATATGTCAGGAATGCCCGCATCGGTATTCCAAAGAGGAGCCTTTTAGTGTATTTAGTGTCGATATAAGAAATCATAGCTCGCTAACGGAATCATTGGAGCAATACGTCAAAGGTGAACTTCTAGAAGGAACTGATGCATACCACTGTGATAAATGTGATAAAAAGGTATGAGCGTTATCAAAAAAAAAAAAAAAAAAAAAGAATAAAAAATATAAAATATAAGGATTGCGTAGCTTAATACTAGTATGAGTTTGTGTAAGAACTATAGTATGCGGGAAGAAGGTGCACATTAGCGGAAGATAACATAAGAAATTGTTGTTGCGAAATATGGTTTTTGTGAGGAAATGGTTTTAATTATTCGTGTTTTAAAGATTCAGACTTATTTCCATTAACACAGGAAGAATACAATCTATGCGTATTGTCATTCTCTTTTGGAAACTGTGGTAAAATCGATAGTTTTTTCTGCGTGTTTGTATTTGCACGAACTGTGTTTCGTTTGTGATTGCATTACATGAACTTTGTAAATAAATGCATGTAGAGCATGTTATTAATTATTTTAATTGCGTGAGAGACTCGTTCAAATAATTTAAGCGCGAGCCGCAATATTATTTGTAAGAGAAAATATTAATTATGTACTTGCACTTCCATAATAAACGAATACCGGTTAGTTCCTCAAACAATTTGAAATAAATTCAAATCGAGGTGGATGAGTTTCTGACTGGGCTTTTCGTCTATTTAATACAAAGCTAGGCGACATAGATTTATTTACGGATTCTAATATTGGCATAGGCAAAAATTTATTTGCTACGACTTACGCATTCTGAACATAGAATATTCCTGTTATCTATGTTATCCTACTGTTATCCTATGGCGAGTATTTGAGAGCATTGTAAAACGTGTTATTTGCTTATTCTTTTACAGGTAGTAACAGTTAAGAGGTTATGTGTTAGGAAACTTCCACCTGTTTTAGCAATTCAATTGAAAAGATTCGAGTATGACTACGAAAGGGTTTGCGCTATAAAATTTAATGATTATTTTGAATTTCCACGCATTTTGGATATGGAGCCATACACTGGTAAGAATAAAATAATCTTCTAATAGGTCAATAAATTCATATCCTAATGATATTTTCTCATCAGTTTCGGGGTTAGCGAAATTGGAAGGTGAGGTTATTGAAATTGCTGACAATTGTCAAGGAAATAGCGATTCCGTTACCAAGTACGAGTTGACTGGCATTGTGGTACATAGCGGACAAGCATCTGGAGGACATTACTACAGCTACATTTTATCAAAGTAAGCATAAGTAGGAAAACAAAAGACTTCTGAGATATATGTTTCAAATCCTAGAAATCCTTCCACTGGCAGAGAACAGTGGTATAAATTCGACGATGGTGATGTAACTGAATGTAAAATGAACGAAGATGATGAAATGAAAGCCCAGTGTTTTGGTGGCGACTACATGGGTGAAATCTATGACAACAATCTGAAACGAATGCAATATCGCAGGCAAAAGCGTTGGTGGAATGCGTATATGTTGTTTTACACGCGTTGCGATCAAAAGCCTATTCAATTCGAACAGAGCGTTGAACAATTATCTTTGGCTGAAAGCCGTAATTTTGTTCTACCTCTGCCAAAGCCAATCGAACGGAGTGTACGGTAAGATGAACTACATTAATATTTCTAAAAAAGTAAATAGTTTCAGAGATGGATTAAGTTTATGTATAGAACATCCCTTTCGTATTATTCCAAAGAAGGTATGATTCAATTAAATTGTTTTCACCGCAATATTAATTACAGGCATCAAAATATTCGCTTTTTGCATTCGAAGAGTTTGTTTTCGGTGGAATTTTTTAACTTTATTAAGAAATTAGTTAGCTGCAGTATTCCTCCCGCTCGTCCTGATAAAATGGTAAGGTGTATTTAATATATCGCGCATTATAATTTCAATGCAAAATTACATTGTAGACTCCAGCTGCGGAGGAGATGTCCTTGTTGGGTGTACGATTAGCGTCTCAATTCCTTTTCCACACTGGCTTCAGAACTAAGAAATCACTTAGGGGACCAGTCATTGAATGGTAAAATAATATGCTGCTTAAGAGCCGTTCGCACGCATTTCATCGTTATTGATTTAGGTACGATACATTATCACATCATATACGATCATCGGCAGCGGTTCGGAGATGGTTTGCCAACAATGCCCTTTTAAATCCACCGTCCCGTTTGGGCGAGTATATTTTGATGGCTCCGTCGCCCGAAGTTCGCACTGTTTTTGTCAAATTAGTTGTATTCTTCTGTCATTTTGCCATAACTGACGAGCCGCTCGGAGGTTTTGATGGTTCAAACCTTTGTGAACAAATCTTAATTAGTGTGCTCAAGCTCTTGAAGTCCGAGGTTGCGGATCATGGGAAGCATTTACCGCATTATTTTAGCCTTTTTAGTATGTATGTTGGTTTGGGTATTCAAGAGAAGCAACAGTTGCTAAAGGTATTGTAAAAGTATATTTTTCTATTCATTCGTCTGCATTGCAGTTTTACTGTTTCTTTTTAGTTGAACGTTCCGGTGATTTTTATGCAAGTTGCATTGGATGAGGGTCCCGGTCCAACTATCAAATATCAATATCCGGAGTTGAGCAAATTGCATCAAGTTGTTTCACACTTGATACGTTGCAGTGATATATCCGACAGATGTCAGAGTTCGAATCAGAATGCTCGACCTCTTCCAAATCCATATAAAGAGCCTAATGTCAGCTACGATGATTTAATGCCTCTGTCAGCTGAATGTATTGATATCTTATTTAATAGGACGGGGTATGTGTGGAGCATCGAAATATTCAATGTTCGAATTCAGAAAATATAAGTCATTACAATTTTTTTAGCTATATTAAAAAGCTCATCGAGGATACGAATGTGGGCGAAGAGGGTTTGAAATTATTACAGTACTGCAGCTGGGAGAATCCACACTTCTCGCGCTCTGTTCTTACCGAACTGTTGTGGCAATGCGGTTTTGCCTATTGCCATGATATGAGGCATCACACTGAATTGCTCTTACATATACTTTTGATCGAGGATTCGTGGCAGCATCATCGAATACATAATGCTTTGAATGGAGTTGCGGAGGAACGTGAAGGGCTACTTGAAACTATACAAAGATCAAAGACTCATTATCAAAAACGCGCGTACCAGATCATAAAGTGTCTCACCCAACTGTTTCACAAAAGTCAGGTGGCACATTCTATGTTAAATTCGAATCCGGCTATATCACGGCACTGGGTTATAGCTGTTGAGTGGCTGCAAGACGAATTGGAACGGCGTCGTGGCATTGGCTGTCAATACACTTCATATTCGTGGTCACCACCCGCCCAGAGCAATGACAACACTAATGGTTATATGCTAGAACGTTCCCAATCCGCGAAAAATACATGGTCGATGGCTTTCGAGCTCTGTCCGGAAGAGGTTAGTGCGTCAGTTAAATAAAATTTTGTTTTCATTTTATCACGACAATCTTAAGAAAGTTTACGTGAGAGAATCATGCATCCATTACGATTTATTTCTTCGCTTTTTATCTATTTGTTCTCATAAGTAAAGAGTGTTGGCAGAATTCTAGAAGGTAAGGAGGGAATATTTGATTATTGTTCAAGAGAAATGGGAACGTATTCAAACGCGACTGCTGATCTGCTTTACTCCGATTCGTTCTTGTTTGGAAGAGATTAATAGAATTGCGTAATGGATGACTGAACTTCGTTTAATTTATAAGAGTTTCGAAAATTTTTTAATCGAGCAATAATAGTTTCAGATATTTCCAAAACTTTTAGCTAGTTATCCACAGATAATAAAAACAATTTCTATACAGAATTCATATAAGTTAAACAAAAATACTGCTCCGTATCTGTTACTCAAGAGCTTAATATCAGTATTTTAAAAGTGTTAGGCTTTAAAGGGCTAAAAATCAGTGAAACTAATAGAGAATTGGTTATTATAGGAGCAAGAGGAAACAAATGAATCTGATGTGGAAACTATTGATGAGTCCCAAAGAGGGCAACAAGCTGTTGAAAATGTTGAACATTTCAACAGTCCCGTATTTGTTTCGTCCTCGAAAAGAAGGTGCTCATATAAGCCCACTGTCTACACAATAGACCGTAGGGCAGCTCTTCCTGGCAGTATTGGAAATGTTGGCGGCGGGGTTGGCGGAGGCGGAGGTGGCGTTAGTAGTGGCAGCGGCAATTTAAGTTCTGCCATCATCTCATTCATAGCTGAGGAAAACACTAAGCAGCAGACTGAGCCAAATATTAATGGCTTAACCGGCAACTTGAACCAATTAGCGCTCTCAGCAAAAACGGTAACTCCATTTACTATTCTTTCCATTCATATCCCCCCACTCTCTCTCTCATGTCTCTCCTTCAATCATTGTTTACTAAGCAAAATGTTATTGAAATTTAATTAGAATGTCTTTGAATTTCAAGATTCTAATTAATTATGTAATTGACTTCCAAAATCGATCAACGTTTTTTAATTATAGACGTATCGATATTCATAGAACATTAAACAACTTTTTTACCGTTTTTTGACATTTCTCTCAATGACACACGCGTTAAACACAAATTAGCGTACTGTGGGAGACAATAAACAACGTGGTAACACATCAAGCCGTTTAGTATGATTTGCCGTCAAGTTAGTTCATTTATATGTATTTTAGTTATTTAGTAAGTCAAGAATTTGTCACCTTTTTATTGCCACATTTATTATACATACAATCACTAACACATACACGCATAAATGCATTTTCGGGAATGCTAGGAGCAACTTCGTAGCTGTTGCTGCTGTTGCGGCGATGTCATTAAATTAAATTTATTTTATTTAAGATCATTTAATTCATAAAATACTTTGTTTGTATTTTGCTGTAAATGCTAAAATTTAAAGAAATCATAGCACAGACATGCGCGACACGTATACACATAATTAATTACTTTTTACTCTATTTCTATTATATCAAGGCAGATATTAATAGGTGTGGTTTATGTATATAATTCTAAAAATATATTTGATTTTGGAAAGGAATATGTGTACTCTCAAAGGAATATTTTAATTTAAATTTTCATTTTCAAAATCAAATTCTTTAATAGGATAAAATATTGAAGGAATTTTTATGATATTGAAGATTTATAAAATCCAAAATGTTATGTTTTCTGATTAAAAAAACAACTAACCAATTTTAAATCTAAAAAGACAACACAATAGTATCTAATATTTTTTATGCCAAAACGGAATAGGTGATCTCTAATTGATTTTCACTTCGGAGTAAACCGAGGGTTAGCCAAATTATTCAAAAAAATTTTTACCCGTCTATAAACCCCATCTAAAGTGTAACAAGATGTAGAAAAATGTGAAATTAACTGAGCGCTTTTACCTCACCTTCGATAATTTCTGTTCATATACTCAAACCTCGAAGGATATATGAAAACTTTGAATTAATCTATATGAATGCTATTGAGATCTGTTTTCATTAATGATCACCATAATCATCACCGCAAGTTTGTCCTAATTTGAATAGTTTTTCATTCATGTCGGTTATTTTACACTCCTTTTTAGAAGATATTCTCTAAAACGTCCGGTATTATTGATTTGGAACTGTCCATAAATTATTGAAACTTCATTTTGAATTCAAATTCAAAAACCTCTGGAGTGCTTGCTCTTTGAAGAATATATGTAATTTCATTTTAGCTTTGATGGTACCCTTGTTTAGTCTTACAAAGAGCCGTCCCATTTAATACGGACTAATCGAAAACTTTAAAAGAAAAAATTAATCAATTTGTTAATTTAGTTTATGGACAGATCCGTTACAATTGAGTTAAGATAATGGCTCTAATACTGCTTCTTTTTCTTCTTCATCTTGAAGTAATATATAGTTTTAAAATAACATGTATTTTTATAGTTTTGTGCAAACGAATTGCAATCGAGGTTAATCTAATTTTGTGCTTTTTTACTTCTTTTCATTCGACAGTCCGTCAGTGGCGGCGTTGGTGAAGTTGCCAAGGACATAAATTTAGATACAACACTCGCACCAATAACAACAACAATTCTAACAACGACAACGATAACACCAGCAACAATAACCGCAACCAGTCAACAACAAGAAGAACAGCAGCACCAACAACAATGCATGCCGTCTTCGGTAGGTGGTGGACTCGTAAATACGTTAACGTCAACAACGATCCTCAATACGTTGCCGGCGAAAGATTTAATGATAACAACAACGCCAGTAATAGCAACAACAATTGTGACAAGAATCAATAGCACATGCATTAGTAGTAGCAGTGACATTAACGCCAAGCTATATTTACCACAAAAATAGATGAAGTTTAAAAACGTTTTCATTCTAAAGAATAATAATAAATTAATTATTACTTATTTAAATAAATTAATATAACTTAATAAAGAAAAAAATATATATGCATACACACTCCCCATAATATTAATTACACGCAGATGTCCTTCAAATGCGCAAAAAGCGCAAAACGAACGACATTCTATTACCGCAATTAGTGAAAGAGAGCTGGGAGAGGGAGAGAGAGAGTGTGTGTGTGAAAAAGTAAAGTAAGAGAAGACCGAAATCGTATTTAATGGTGAAGTATTTAACGTATTCGCTTTGGAAAGGTTTAAGAGGTCTTAGAAAAGGAAACGAAAGTGAAAGTGCAAATTATTGAGAGTGAGCAAAGTAAGGCAATGTGTATTTGTAAGGGATAGTTAGTTTGATGAGACTTATTTATAGAAATTTCTGAAGTTATCGAATTAAGAATGGATACATATTAAATGAAAAAGAGACAATGAAATCTGTGCATGTAAACAACGACAAATTATATCAGAATTCGCAGAAGGGACTCTGTTATGCGTATCCTCGCTCTCTCTCTCTCTATACCTCTCTCTGAATTAAAATGAAAACGAATGTTTGAAAGTGCTACAGGAAAGAATTTTTGTCATTTATGGCTATTTCTTTTTCTTAATTGTATGAATAATTGTTAACTATAAACACTTCACAAAACAATTTCAAGAGATAAAGTAATTTGCTAACGATTTATAAGAGTTATGAGAATTACGAGAATATTCACAGCCACCACACTCACACATGCGTACACCACACTGCTGTAATTTCATCTAGAGAGCTTCAGCACTCTAAAATAACTTCATCGTCTAAGTCGTCGAACCAAATCGGTTCATCGTGTGGTCCTCGTGCACCTTCTAAGGCAAGGCTTTTGATTTCATCACGTTTTTCTGAAACCCGCGACTACATGTATTATTACTTTTCTGCTTGTGCACGCAAATGAATTTAGTATATTATTTAAAGGAAATTATTTTAAAAAAGTATATATATGTATATTGGGACATATATATATATATATGTATGTATATGTAACTTAGCACTTTTTATAAATTTTAATTTTAACATTTTTATGTATTACGATAAAAGCCTTAAACAAAAGGCATAGAAAACGAGTATGGGAATAATTTTTAACAAATAAAAAGGATATGCTGCAGCCTTTCATAAGTTTTAATGGCGAATAGTTGAAAAATGAAGAAAGAATGAGAAAATTAAAAAAAAACTATTACGTTATCATCATATTGATGTAATTATTATTAGAAATTTCGACGCACGACTGCAGAGAAACATTACTTACTAAAAAAGAAAAAAGGAAGAGAAAATTATCTCCAAAGAACGTTTGTACTTTAGTTAATTTGTTAATTTCATTCATATAATTATTAAGTAAAAGTGGATGTCGAGGTCTATAATTAATGATTAGCATTTCCACAACTTAGTTTCTCGTAGCATTTTTGTCTTTGTGCTAAAGAAAACAAAATAAAAAAGGAAATACTGAAATTAAATATAGAATAACCTTGAAATATTTGAAAAAATAGGGGTCTTGAATTCATTTTTTGTAATGTATCTTTTATTATTATATTAATAAAGAAAATACCTTAATTTTAAAAATAAATCAAAACGATATAAGGCTTTATATTAAAAATAGTTAGTGAGTAAAAGAAGAAATAAAACTGAATTAGAAAAATTAACTGAACATCAAATTTTATGAGATAAGCTTCTAGAGATAATCTCTATATAAATGTTATTTCTGAAGGGAGACTACCTGGATTTGATCTCTTAGGTTTTCGGTTTAATTATAATCCGGAGAGCCGCAGCTGTTGTAGATAGTGCCGATCATAAATCAGAAATCGTTAATTGTAATTTATAAAATACCATTTCAATTTCGTTCAAAAATAGACATTGGCTAGGCAAGGTTGCGCCAGACAAGGTTGAGACTAAGATGTTAATCTCCTCTTTACGTTTGTGCATCCCACCACGAAGATGCGCACCCGAGGAACTAAGTGCTCATAAATATTATTATATAAATCATTATATGTTAGTAAGAGCTGTCGTATAAAAATACCGATATTTTTTAAATTATGCGGATGCTTTTTGATTTGACGATTTCTGAAATATGAAAGGCGTGGTTCTTAGAAGGAGAGGGTCTAATATAATTAAGTGCACCGGCTCGGATAAGTTGATTCCGCTGGATTTCTTTTTCTTGTTCACAAAATACTTCATAGAGACGGAGGTAAAATAATATTCACAAACTTCTTGTCCCAATGCGGTAGCCGTTTCTAGCCCAGTCCAATGAAACAATGGATACATAAGTGTTTATAAAAATCAAAATTTTATTATAGTCACGACTCAAATCTCATACATTGATGTACATTATTTATGTGTACAAATATAAATAAGATTTAACAATAATTAATATTTATTCTTAAGCCAGATTATCGAGCTGTATTAATACGAAATTAAATGCAAAAATTTTTAGTCCGGTACCTTCAAAACTCCATTCCATTGCTTTATAAGCTTCAATCTTTTAAAATGATCACACATGTTCCCTTTGAAACATTTTCACCCTCCGTGCAATTGATTGATTCGATCTCTGCATCTCGGGACGCCTTTAAAACATGTTCCATTTTCATAGCTTTATCGAGAAATTAGAAAAGTTTTTATTAATTAATTGAAATTGTTGCATAAAGGGAATTATTTTAAAATCTACCTATTAGAATTGCTAAGGGGTCACCCTTTTTAATTTGATCGCCGGGTTTGACGAGAATCTTTTCCAAAATTCCTGGCATTGGGGTTAAAATCTTTGACCCGGTATGATTAATTTGATCACAACTCGTATTTACGAAATCTGGTTGAACTACTTCAAAACTTTGCTTGCCGTTCTGAAAAGACACGGTAAAGAATCAATATAAACATAATCCGTTCTAACAAGTTATTATAGTTTATAGAGGGATTTTATCGAGGATTTTTGGGATTGGCTGGGACGTACCTCCAAGAATATTGATATTTCGCTTTCATCAATTACTGCATTAAATGTTGTGATTTTGTTGTTCAAGTATATTCGTAATTTCATACATTTTTCATCGTATACACTCTCCACTCTAATTTCGGTCCAATCTTCATCAGCGATCCGAACTCTCATAAGCCCATTGTCATGCTCTACGACAACATCATGCAGTTCATTATTGAACTTTAATTTGTATTTTCTAATAAGCGTGTAATTAAATCTTGAATTTGTTGTCAAAACAAATGGGTCAGGGCCAGCTGAATTGCAAATTGTAGCCTGTAATTCATTTTGGATCAAGGCGATTGCTGCTTTAATCAAACCATCCTTATCGATTTTCACTGGTTGGAAAAGTGAATCAAAATGCTGGGAAATAAATCCTGTATGAACATTGCCCAGTTGAAATTCGGGATGAGAAGCAAGACTAATCAGAAAATTTACATTCGTTTCCAAGCCCGCAATCTGGCAATATTTATTAGGTAAAACAAACGAATGGTTCGATATCAATGTAATTTAAAGCATTTACTTGATATTCGCCGAGCCTTGCGATGAGATTGTTCAACGCTTGAGTACGGTTCTCACCTCGGACAACTAATTTGGCTATCATTGGATCATAATGGACAGTCACTTCATCACCTTCACGGACACCGGTCTCTATACGAACACTCTCATTTGGTAAGGGTGTGTTAAGATAACGTAGTGGACCGGCAGCGGGTAAAAACCCATCTCTAAAAAAATTTAATTGTCCATTTATAATTATTCATATCTGGAAATTGAAGACAATGATTAAATGTATTTCTGGCTATAAATACATTGGATTTTCAGCATAAATACGAGCTTCGAACGCATGACCCTTTCTTTGTATTTGCTCTTGGGTCAATGGCAGTTTTTCTCCGGCTGCAATGCGTAGCTGCCATTCCACCAAATCGGTACCGGTTATCATTTCAGTGATTGGGTGTTCTACTTGAAGGCGTGTATTCATTTCCATAAAATGAAATGACAGATCTTCTTTGTCCAAAATGAACTCAACAGTACCAGCTCCAATATAGCCCACAGCTTTAGCAGCTCGCACAGCTGCTTCGCCTAATTCACGACGCAATTCATTTGACAAACCGGGCTAGAAATACAATATAATTGAACGGTTCAAGTTTAAATTGAAGTCTTTATCTCACTGCCGGTGCCTCTTCGATAATTTTCTGATGCCTGCGCTGCACGGAACAATCACGTTCCCAAAGATAAACAGCATTTCCGTAACCATCAGCGAAGATCTGGACTTCAACGTGTCGTGGTGAGCGTACATAACGTTCTAAAAGAACAGAACTGTCTCCAAAGGACTTTTGCGATTCCGTTCGGGCGGAATTGAGAGCGCTTATGAAATCCTCTCGCTTCTCAGCAATACGCATACCCTTTACCGAAGGTATTAACAAAAGTGTTTAAATAGTAATTAAATCTGAATAACTTGAATTTTTTACCTTTCCACCCCCACCCCGTACGGCTTTTATCATTAACGGGTAACCGATTTTGTCAGCTTCATTTTGCAATCTGGTATTCGATTGATCCTCACCATGGTATCCATTTATGATAGGCACTCCAGCTGCCGACATTATTGCTTTGCTCGTACTTTTGATTCCCATATCACGAATTGCCGAGCTCGGTGGTCCCATAAATATGACACCTGCTTTTTGGCACTCTTCAGCAAATTCCACGGACTCCGAAAGAAAACCATAACCAGGATGAATTGCTTGACAACCGGCCTTCTTTGCTATTGTTATAATTTCTGAGCCCCGCAGATACGATTGCGCGGATGTAGCTGGACCAATTCGGAAAGCCTCGTCGGCCATTTGCGTATGCAGGGACTTTTCATCAGGATCTGAATATATGGCGACTGAACGTACTCCTAATTTGCGGGCAGTGCGAATAACGCGGCATGCAATTTCTCCACGATTTGAAATGAGAATTTTTCTGATCGGACGTACTACGATCGAATTGGTTTTGATTGCTAGAGTCGAATAAGATCTGAAAATTAAGTCAGAAATATATAGGGCGCTCAAATAATCGCAATAGTATTATGTATTTGTAAACATAATTCTACGATTTACCTTAGGGCAGGTATGCCTCTACAGAGTCGTGTCGCATACATTATACATAGATCGGATGGAACGTTGATAATAAATATCAATTTAAAGTGTTTGTAAAAAGTCAAGGCCGCACGATTTGCAAATTTCGACTATACAGCAGATGCGTCTTTTCAAGTATTAAAGTCTGTCATACATTCTACAACTACAAATTGGAGCACCAACCACAGATAATGCCCCGACATTATATGTTATATAAAACTTGATCAACTGAAATGAGATATTTCTCATTCTCTCAATTTAGTGATGTGCGTTAGATCGACTACGAGCAGTAATCGATTATTTAAGTCGCAACGATTCAGTTCCACTGGGTATCAACATTTCTCATTGCTCCCTCTGGCATAAGTGACATCCAGGGTGGAAGAGATTGATTTGCTAATTTTGTTAAGTTTTTACTTGGGTACATGGGTTTTATCTCTGGTGTGGCTACAAGTGTTTATAATCAAATAATATTTTTAAAGCGATAATATTTTTGCTTACCATCAACAACCGGAAAAGAACAAAACTAGAATCAATCGGATGCATGAAATGGACTGGTCCTCGTGCTTCACGATTTAGTTAAGTCTTGCAATATTTTAATAAACCTAGACTCCTCACCCATTGGCGATCCAACCACTTTTGCTTCGATTATCGGCCAAATTAGTTTTTGAGGGCATACTTTTTTATGTATCCTAAACCTTTATAAATTTGTTACGCGTTCTTTTTATTGTGTATTAATCTTTGTTATAGAAGTTTCAGATGAAATTTCGATTGTTTCTCTTAAAAATTAACTATTTTGTTAGCAACTAAGGTTTCGAAATTTTTTAAAAGTTTATATTTGGTAAACATGATTGTAATTTTGAAAAATCTGTTATCTTCATTTACTTTTCATAACAGTGCTTTTTCAACTTTTTCTTCGTTATGTTCAGAGAATTTTTTGAAAAGAATTAGTTGTTCCATTAAGTTATTTTTTATAGTGCTAGCTTTTATTTCAGACTTTCACGAATACATAAGCCTTTTATAGGATTTTATTTGAAAAATCGAAGTTTTTCTTCGCGTTTGTTTTCGTATTCTAGAAGTTAAAATTGATCTGTTAATTTTTAGTGTCTTTCTTTACTTTAAAAATCTGCTTTGATAAAAAAGGTGGATTGAATAGCAGTTATTTTTGATTTGGAAAATAAATTAATATGACTTCTTTATTTGTAGTTTAAAAAACAACCTAAAAAATTGACGTTAACTATTTTTGTGATGCAAGTTATTCCACTGTAGACCGCTCTACAGACTGATTGTCTGGGTCAATCGAGCGGATCGAAATAATTAAATCTCATGTTCATAATTTTAAAAAATTATTAAAAATTACGATTAGCCATCGTACTAATCAAATTTATTCCTATTAGTAGTTGAATTGGTGCGATTCAAATCAATAATTCAAATTAAAGGTTTCCGTAATTTTATGTAAAACCGTTATCTTTCGTAACTAAAAGTGTTTTTATTGATTTTGAAGAAATATTACATTTTTATATAGCTTTCATTACAAAGAAATTCATTAGCTTCATACAATTCCAGCAATTCAGTCGCTATTTTCATTTTGGGCATTGCTTTTATAGCTCTCGCTATCCATTTCTTGTTTTGAGCAGCAGGTTTACCCTCTTCTAAACAGACGCAACAGCTACAATGTGAGTAAACTCGGAGTAGAGAAAACAGTCACAACCGGAGTAATAAACCAAGGCCCACACACGATACACTTGTTCGAGCCATTGATCAATGGAGTTTTATGTTCAGTCTTACCAAGTTCTCACCATCGATAGGATGACTACCTAAGCCGTCGAAAAAAAGAAGCGTTGACATTGACGTTGGCAAATTCGTAATTCTGGAAATATTAAATCCGTTTGCTAAAATATCGTATTAAATAAATAGAAAAGCACAGATTTGTGTTTGCTTTTGCATATGTGTATATGTGTGTGTGTGGGGATATTTGTTCAGTCCACACGCAGTTAGACGTTGAAATCGCTTAGCGCTAATTCGTTTAATCGGTGCATTTTGTTCGAACTGTATCGAAGTTTTTATCGTTGCGTCTGTGGAATGTTTTCTGAGGGCGAGAACGAGAAAATGAAAAGCCAATTCAGTTCTTCGGATAATGTTAAAAATATGATTTTGAATGGCTGTCAGTTATTAAAATTTATTGTTTTTTTTAAAAATTTAAAATTTTAAATTTGAAAAGTATTTTCTCTAGGACTCACAAAAACTAAAAAGAATTTGCAAAAGTTCATTCAAAGGATAGTCAAAAGTATTTACTTTAATACCGAACTTTCATGTTTTTTGCGTCAGCGACTAGTCGAAGAACGTGTGATTGTCAAACTTGTTGTTGTTTGCGTCGATGTTATTGTTGTAACCTAATTGGAAAGTTTAACAGACTGTGAGTGGATGCCGGCACGGCACATGATTTTGTGTATGTGTTTATGCGTGCGTATGGACACCTGATATTCTTTCGAAGAGTTTGACCAGTAAAGTGACCAACCAAAGGAGAATGACAAATTGAAATCCATATAAAATAAAAATCAATAAAACAAAAAAAATCGTTTGCAACAGTTTTCATATTGATCATCGAATCATCAACAGCAAACAGCAATGTTGTTGTTTTAGTTGATGATCGGATACACTTTTACTTTGCTGAAAGAGAGAGTGACCGACCGAACTACGAGAAATACCGTATACGATCTTTAACAAATGGCATAAAAATTTTACTAATAATATTTTACTAAATGGAATAATTAAAATTATTCAAATTAATAAGAAATCGAAGTGAGAAAAAATTAAGTGAAATTTGAATTTATTAATAGTTTATTAATTGAAAAATATTTATTAAGTGAAAAATAATGTCCATAATGATGTTATGATATTTAGTATATAATGCGGTAAGAATTTGCCCTATTTAAAAAATATAATTTTTTTGACTTGACTTAAAAGCATAAATACCATTGATAAAGTGAAATAATAATAAAAAAACAAACGATATGAATTTCTTTCTTGTGGGTCTGATTATAATGCAAGCGGCGAGTAAGTATAATTTTATATGTATTTTAGGCGATTTGGTCGTATGATTTCATTTATTGGGTTTGGGGTTTATTTTGTACATAATTCTTACAAAGAAACTTTTGTTTTTGAAAATTTCAGTATAAATAATTTCATTATTATTAAGTTAAAAAAATCTCCACATAATTAATAAGAAAAGATTTGTTACAATTTTTCTGTTAGAATTTTATTCTAATTATGATTTGGAATAATTTTAATCAATTTTAACTAAATTAAAATTTTATATTCTCGCTCGAAATCTTTTAACAATTCTTACTGTTTACTTTATTAAATTCATCAATTCATAGGGCTTGAGCAATTTTGCACTAAATACAAATCACGTTATTTTACTGCATGTTTCATAAGCCACAACGTATTTATGACTTTTGCGGTCTGATTTTTGAACGATGTAATATTTATTTTAAATCAGAAATTATTGTCTTATTCCAGCGCTTTATTGAACAAAAAAAAAAAACCAGTAAAAAACTTGCTGGTCATGTTTGTTGCTCTAGGTTTTAAATGCCTTCTTCCCCTTCCCCTAGTGAAATAATGAAAGGTGGATTGTGGCCTTGTGAGTGATCGATTTTTATTACTAAGTTTTTTCGAATTATTTTTACTTATGCAGATATTTAAAATAAATAAAAATTTCAAAATGTTATACGCGTTAATTAATGATACGACGTGATTGATCGTTTTACGTGATTCTAGTTCAGGAACTAAAGTTACTTTGAATTTGTTTTTTTTTTGCTTTTAAATAATGATATCTTTTTCAACTTGCACCCATATGATTCCTACCTCTCTAACCAATTTTTATGATTACTGCGCTCTAAAGCTGAAATTGTTACAGGATTCTGAGACATTTTATGCTTTATGTTTGAAAGTTGTGGAACGTCGGTTTGTTTGAAATATTTAAAGAGTCCTTGAAAAAACAAAAAGAACAGAGAAAAGAAAACACTCATCACATTTCTTGGTATATCACCTAAATTTGTAAGAATTGATTCATAGCAAGACTTTCCTTTCTCTTCAAAGCAGAATGCAGAATGTATTCTGTAATTAATATTTCACCGAAATCGAATTGACCTCTGTCATAATTTCGCCCATTTCGGAAAAGTTACGTTACAAGTAAAACTAACGTGTAAAACTAACGTGTAAACCAGAGATAAAGTTTATCAATATTTAACGATTAATAAAAAATGAATTGTATAGCGTTTAAATAAATAATCTTTGAAAACTGTAAAGAACAAATTATATAAAATCGTTCGTTAACCAGATAATTATTTCAGATAATAATATTTAGCATAATTTTTTAAATATCTTAATATTTTTTTGAAATTATATTTTATGTATACCAGGAATATATTTTATCTAAAAACCTATCTTCAACAAAAATTCATTAGTTGAAAGATATCACTGCGTGATATTTTTGCTTTAAAGTAATTCCAAAGCTGTTAAATTTCGTTTCTTGCATTCATCGCGACGATCGTCAACAATTGCGAAATTGCAAAATCTTCAAAGTCCTGTCGTTGCGCGATAAGAAGAAAACAGCATGCATGCTAATGTGCAGCAGCACAGAAACCAACGCTTCGTTTGCTTGCGATGAAAATTTGTATGAATATGTTTGGGTATTTATTTGGTAGACTGTTATTGCCTCAACACTGATAGACTTAATTCTGGTAGTATCTAAAAATATAGAAATCGCATGACTGTGAAATCTAGAAAAAATTTTGTTTAATTAAAAAAAGAAATAATTAATTTTTCTCAACTTAAGGCCGTTTATAAGTATCTTGCATTACTCTTTCATGATGATGATGACGGCAATTAATAATTATTTAAATTTGAACAAATTTTAAGGTTTCTGCACCAGAAAATTGCTGAAGAATTATTAAATTATTTTTCTATTCAATTTTCGAAGTCATTAAAATTTACTTTTGCGAGGATAAAATTCTACCACTCTTCCTTCATTCCTGAGAAGTCTAATATAATTCTAGCAATTATTTAAATGAAGCCATTTAACGTTTAAATTTTGTTGATACGTCCTTCAAAATGACGACGATTCGCAGCGTTTTAGCATAATTTGTATCGCTATCAAAACCATTTTAAAACTGACAACTTCGAGTAATGACGATGATGATGATGACTTTGATTATATTAATTGGATAATTTGATAAATATATAGATAATCTTCTTTGTATTCAGCTGCACGTGTGGAAGTGATGAATGATGTAAGCGATAACTCATAGGAAACCTTACTTCGAACTTTCAAAACACAAACTACTAAATTTTGAAATTATAAATGGTTAAAACATTTTGTAAGCGATATTTTATTAATTCCTGTTAAATTAATTTTAATATCTATAAATAATTTTTTGAAGGATATTCTCAAAATAACTTTACTGTGCTAAAGGAATTTCTTTTAAGACTTCAAAACGATTTAAAATTTTTCAAATCTTTTATTTTATGGTTTTAAAAATAAACTGATCTGACTGATCGCGATGGTAGCTAGTATGTAATATTTAAATAGTTTTTTATTATTAAATTGCCTCAATTAACTAAAACCTGAATGTCTGTTCATTCGATTCCGAAGGTTTTCAAACGAATATCCCTTTCAAAGCAGAAGTAAATATTTCTAACCGCAAACGCAAACATTCATCAATTTCTCACATTAATCAATTTTACGAAGTTTTGAAATTCGCACAAGTTTCTATTTTTTACGAGAGCATATAATTAAAATATATAAAAACTTTTCTGTTTCACAGCTTATGGCTTTGCCTGTTTGTCTTAGATTTAATTTTTACAGCAAATAATATTTTAAAACCATTAAATTAAAGTCTCGCACGACGTTTTGCCTTTGCCTTGTGGATTCAATATTCAAACATTAGTTTTAGTTCAAGCTTTTAATCTTACTCGCTGACCTCTGCTCAGACTAATTACGTCTGCATTAATTAAGACCGCGCTCCAAGTAAAAAATCTGTTGAAATGCATTTATCCTGCATTCCATTTGTATAAAAACGATTATTTTAAATAATAAAATTTGGTAACAATTTGTTTTTAGGTCTCGATTATTAATGCTTTTGACATCTGAAATGATCCCTTACTAAAGTTTTAAATGATAATAATTATTATTATTGTCTCGTGTGCTTTTTTTTTGTTTTTGAATGGCTATGAGTAAGAGCAAATTAGTAAACGATATTTTATAAACACCAAGTCCAAGTTGGAGAGGCATATGCGCTAGAGATTTAGTTCGATATATTAGCTATATATAATATATAATATATGGTTTCATTTTCCATTAGACAATATTTAATTTAAAAAATGATGAACTACTATTTCTAGTCTCTAAATTTTTTCTCAAGTTAATTCTGTGCAGTCGTTCCCGTGGCAACTCCTACACTCTTTATTCGACTTGGCGCCGACACCAAGAGTGAGAAGCAGTAATGGAAATAGGTCCTATTGTTTGTATGCGATGGATGTATGTAATGTCACAAGTAATTCACATTTTCCTCTCTTAGACAGTTTTTATGTCATTTTGGCATTGCCAGGCTAGGTCTTTTAAAAGTATAAAGATTTATTGCCTTCAAATTTCTCTTCCAAGATTTATTTATGATTGAAATATCTAATGAATACTTTTAATCGTTGCATTGTGTTTTTCTTCTGGCAATCAATTTTAGTAATAGTTTCGAATGAAATACACTTCGTTAGTTTTCGAAGGAACGTAAGGCCAACAAATATTACCTCGATTGAAAAGTTAACGAATTCCATTATTTTGAAATAACGTTACCTGTTATTTGATGAATTTTCTCACGGCAATTCTTCTGAACGACTCTAATTTGTAAATAAAAACCTAGTAACACCTTCAAATAAATTAATAAATTGATTAATATAACAGACATGGCCTCGAAGTTATTTAGTTTAGGAGTTGTAGGAGTTGTTGGAATATTTACTTCGCATCTGTTGTTTTTGGACTCAGTTGTGAAAACAGAATAAATTATTGAGAAATTAATCAAATTTCTTCATTTATTCAATTTATTTAACAATTTTATTGAAATTCAGTTTTGTCGGAAACTCATTACACATGGTCACTTACTGTAAAACGGTCACCCATGATCACAACGCCGCTCATAACCATAGTACCGCCTTTATCACGCGACTGCCGAGCAACATTGGACGTTGTCGATTATTGACTGAGCTTTATGTAAATTTGTACAAATCATTAAACGCATTAAGGCCCGCGGAGAAATTTGTAAGACATACGCCTGGGACCGTACGTTTTCGGACAAACTTGTACGTTATAAGATGGCCATAATTTAAAGATTATCATGATTCGTTATTTATGAAAACATTTTTATGAAGCTTTCAGAAATTTCTTATGTATTATTTATTTCTTAAGTACTATTAAAAATGTATCTTATTACAATTATCAAAAAATTTTATTTAAACAGAAATTTCACTGACGTTTCTAGTATTTTTTGAAATAATAAAAAATCTGTACTTCTCGTTAAAACTTAAATACCCAAATATACTATATGAAAGTAGGTGGCATTTAAAGGCACCCTGTGGGAAGCACCGGATTATTATTTTGTGATCCAATCGTAATAGACAGAACGTGAAGCGTTAGAAAAATCATGAGCGGTCCTTAATGTGTTAAGAAAATTGCGTCTTTGGCACGAGCGTTTGTTTTGTTTCAGAGATACTCAAATAGCAGTAGAAAACACAAAATTTTAAATGTTTATGTCTGACCGTTTTTTAGTTATGCGGGATCGTACACACATACGTAAGGTACGTATGGGAAAACGCGGGGAAAATAACCAAAATGGATTCAGAGGTGACCAAAAATGTATATTCCCGTTGAAATTTAAATTTTTAAAATTTTCGATGTTACAATACTTCGTTTAGCCCGTACAGGGTAGCGAAAACGAATGTTTGTTTATTTGAACGGAATGGTCTGAAGAATTAATGTACATTTTTTGGGAGAATAACGTTTTTATATACACTGAGTCCTATAAAAAATTCAGTTAAACTCTTAATTTACATTTCTTATTCGACGTTTCAATTCTGGCGCACATTGGCAACTCTCTTACAGTATGTTACACCTTCTAGATATGTTAATAAAAAAACATTTTTAACGATCTATGAAATTGCTGGTTTTTAATCTTTCGAATTGTGATGATCATAAAAAGTAGTTTTGGAACGAACCATTTGATGTGATCCGATATAGAATATCAATTAAATGGTTTGTACTTGTATATATGTTTATATATGTGAATATGTGTGTGAACATGTGTATGTAAGTAATGATGCAAAAACGTCGGCTATATTTATTGATATTGTTATCTTGCTGTGTCGCCGTTGCAATTTTTACTTCTATCTTTATTGGCCTCTCTTTCACTCGGGCGATCACTCTCTTTCTTTCTCTCTCTTTCAACGGTGGTCAGTAATAAATTCAAGTGGGTTAATCTAACAATTGCCAACAGATAGGATTAATTTTTTTAATTATCTTTTCAAGTATTCTGTAAATCTTAATAAAGGACCTTTTCAATAGAGGGGTAAAGGCGAGAGACGGTCAGGTCTATTCATTGCTTGCAAACATTTATTAGTTTTCTACTTGTTTTTCATCGAATCGTAGTTCAAGGCAAACCATTGATAGATCGTTAGAACAACAAAAAACAAGCATCACAAATTAATTGGAATTAAATTGTTTGAACTTTGTTGCACGCTTTCATAGAATAATAATAATTGTTTTTTTGTTTAATTTAGGGCAATATTTTTTCTGGTTGAGACTGGCCTCTATAAAAGTCATACAGAATTCTATAAAAAAGCTTATACAAGTCCCTCGAGATTATAGTATATATTCCAATACATTCCAATCACTTCACCTTGAAATATTACTTCGTTTTTTAGACGTATCACCGAATTGTATTGTAATCAATATGCCTAAGAATATGTCTAAGAAGACTAAGATAAACGATTGCGCTTTAGTGTTTGGTAAAATATTTCATTTGAAAAGTTTTTTAATTGAAATTCTTTATAAAAAGGTCGCAATTTGTATTATTTTGTTGATTTAGTCATAATTTGAATATCATATGCGTTACCGCTTTCACCCTAAACTTCTTTCGAGCGAAAGAGCAAAAGAGATAGAGAAAGCAATATGTGTCTTTTATGAAGAGTCTCTCATAACGGAGTCGATTTTTTGGGTGTTTGACTAAATTTTTCAAATAGTCGTGCAGACGGAAAGAACATAAAATTTTAATCTCTGATAAAAATATTGGAAACCTTCCAGAGAAAGCAGACGCCTTTATTAAAAAGAAGCATTTATTAAACTGAAATGAATTACGATATGCGTTGTTTACATAAGTAAACATATATAAACAAAGAGAGAAATTTAATGAGAGACTTTTGTTTACATATATTTAATATTTTGTAAATTTATAATAATTAAAAAAGATATTTTATTAGTATTTGACAAAACCTGAACGATTATAATAAAATCAGTGAATTCTTTCTTCAAGTTTCTCATAATTTTAGTGGATTTTACGGCAAAATATCAAGCTGTTTTTATTAAAATATGACTGTTAGTTTTAGTGCCAGAGTTAAATAACTTTACCAACAAATACGAGCCATAACATCTTTATCTGACATCAATGAATTAACGGTTAAGCATTAAGTAGGGAAAGAGACCGTTGGGTGGAGGGGGGGTTGGGGCATAGAAAATCGTTTGGCATCTACCTGTTAATTTATTCAAACCTCCAAGGAGTGGCTAAATGTTTGGTCATTCTTCGGATTTGTATTTTTCTTAATTTTGTTTGTTAAAACAATCATTTCTTTTTAGTGAGTTGGTTAAATCACTGAAGTACGATAACATCATGGGAAATTATAGAAAAAGTATATGAATAAATACTTCTCATATATATATATATATGTGCTTCATCATTATTTGGGGTTTCCCTTTATGACATTATATAAAAAAGGCTCAATTCCTTTTAGAAAGCTACAATTCCGGAGTATAAATCCGGTTATTCAGTTGAACAAAATTTATGTCGATGACTAAAAGGAAACACGACAAATATATTTGTTAATGTTGGTTGTGATCATGATCGTCATCACACACGATTTTGGTCATGCCATTCAAAAGACAAACATTGTCTTTTATGTTGAATTTCACATAAAAAATTATAATCCTAAAGAGCGTTTAATAACGTTTGCTGCTTTTTAATTTAATTGAAGAGTTAAATTTGACTTCGAGAGGAAGAATGGTATAAACTGATGGGTCGGTAGATTGAGTAAAGGAGTGATTCATATAAAAATGACAAATTGTTGGTCATTATTCCTTTTACGATTAAAATGGCTTATTATTTACGTGATTATTAGTAATAATTATAATTTAGTAATTATGCATTTCCAACAAGTTTGGTCGGGACGTTGAAAGTTCAGACTTTTCAAATATCACTTTAACGAACTTCGTCAGACGCCAGAAATACTAGACTCAAAAAAATCAATCTAAAAAATATTACAATTCATAATCAAGAGAATTTATGTTTCATAATTAAGCATATCTCTCTCCCTCTCTCACGAGCTTCAGTTTTAAAAATGTTATGAAACTTTTTTAATAATGTTAAGAAAATGTTAAGAATCTGGATAAAAAATAAACTTAACCTTTTCTCTTAAGCCCAGGAAAGAGACATCACCACAACCATTCCAGCCGTATTACTTTTATAGTATAACAATTAAAGCAACGCTAATTATCATTTATTTTTGTGCAATGTATTTATATCGGGTTTATTTGATTTGTATCGCATCTATTTGATTGTGTTATAACAGTTATCATAACCTGATAAAAAAAATTCGATACAAAATTGTGACGTTGGACTTAGATAGCAAGATGACTTTGTCACATATAAATCACGCTAGTAACGAAAGGCTTAATCTGTAGGCTTTACCTTGTATTTGTTCCTTAGGTATGCTTCCCAGTTATGGGAGAGAGTCCTGCTCTCTCTCTCTCTCCTTTTCACACATAAGTTCATATGTGAAGACCTTTCGAATTTAAACTCTTTGACATGTTAAGTTGGCGGCGGTTAAATAACCAAAGTAATACATTATTTTATATTACATTAAACAAATTTTATATAGTCCAAAAGACATATGGTCTAATTAGTATAAATATAATCAACATATGCCTATATAATACATATATATTGAACATATAGTTGGCGTAGTAGTTCCATAACTTTTCAGACTTTCAACTAAAATCAACCTCTTTTGAAAATCTTTCGAAAAAATCTTTTGTACAAAAGAAACCTTCCTGTATTTGTTTTTAGGATTGGCTTGCGGGACGTGCGTTTTTGAATCAGAATTTGGTTTTATTCTGAATTGTAACTTCAAAAAGTCTGGACTTTTTCGTGTAAGGAATTTGGGAGGCCTAAAAGCACATTTCGGTTTAGGTAAATATTTATTCGTAGACAGTAGACTTTCTTAGATATAAGTAGTTTTTATTAATGATAATTACCATATGATAATTATGAAGCTCGTATAAAAACTTCGTCTTTAATGGATGGTTTGAATTCTAATAAAATTGTAAATATTCTATTGAGTTTTTCCTTATCTTTTTTTGAGTGTAAATAAAATTGAGATTAAGGTCGATTAAAGCTTGCATAATTCCAACATTCGTTTATAGGTTTCAGTCTGGGTGATGAGCTTGGCTTTAGTGAGTCTTTAGGCAATCTCGAAAGCGAGCGGAGACGTGCGATTACTTACAAAAATGGACTGCCACCAAATTTCGTGGGCGTATTGCCGGCATCACAACAAATTGTTAGTTAACAATTGATTAATATATTTAATAAATCATTTTGCTGCTTACAAGAAATAATTTCTTACAATATTAGGCCGCTCGCCCATCATCCGATAGACACATAACGTCACGTTCGACCGGAAGTTTGCCTTTGAGTCGAATTTCCACAAAGGAAACATCTAGAAGACATCAAGCGTCAGTAGTGCCGCTTATGACAGAAGCTCATCCTTTACCTCTAGGTGTGCCGGCTTTTCGTCCCATACCGAATAAACCGACGGTATCACCAGTAGCACTGCGCAGATCTGGAATTGATGTGGATTCTACTAATCCGCGCATTACCGTTAACAACAAACTAGTCGAAAGATACGCACAACCTGTGGTCAGTCAATTAATGATAATTTATCTATTTATTTTTATATTCTAATATAGTTTTACTCCAATATAAAATAGTATTCCAATCGTACCTTCCATGTGGACAAACCTATTCTATCACAGCCGTTGGCAGTGCCCGCATTCCAAGCCATGCCCAGTTCTGTTTCACGCATCACCAACACAATCGTAGATCACAGCATTAACGATGAAAATCAACCAAATTATCTGCAATTCGAGGAACCGAAATTCGATTTGAAAGACGTTACGGTAGAAGAACTGGCAGCAGCAGCCAATGTAAGCGTTGCCACAATCAAACATGCGATTCACGTACGCGAGCAACAGATGAAGGCTGAACATCGAGCTATGTTGGCTTTGAAATTGCGTCAGGAATTTATGCGTACATCCACTACGCCTCGTATGACCACCACCACCATCGCGCCCATTCGAATACCAAGAACAACAATGCGTCCTACGATTAAGAGAACAGTCACCCAAAAACCAATAGACGATAATCAACCGCCACTTCAGATTAATCAAAATATAGCTCATGAAAATAAAATGTCCAAAGTAAGCCCCAATGATTTGAGTGTTGTAAAAAATTCTTTAAAAACCCAAAACATTAAAAATTTCCGCAGGTTATGAATGCTCCGAAGGAATATTATCCAGTTGGTTATGATAAGAATTTCGATGATAATTTTAAATCAAAAGTCGATCTGCCTCCCACAAGTTTCTCGTGTGGGAAACAGAAACATTTTCCAGGACTCTATGCGGATACCGATCTCGGATGCATGGTAAAGATCAGTGATATATATTCTCCTATAGATATACAATTATGCATTTAAATAATTTTCAAATCGCCTTTAGGTTTTTCATGTTTGTGCTCTAACTGACGAGGGCATGGTGCGAAAATCCTTTCTTTGTCCAGAGAATACATTATTCGACCAGACCATCGTGAAGTGCAATTGGTGGTTTTATGTCGATTGCAGTGCCAGTAGAAGTGTCTACGATTCGAATATACCAATCTCAAAAAGTTATCAACTTATGAAATCGCTAACATATTTTTCGAAATATGCAAAAAATAAGGATGACGATAGTCTCGTTTTGAATATACAAACGCTTAGTGATACGATAAATAATGAAGAAAGAACACGTAGTGCCAAACAGGAAGTAAGCGATGAAACAATTAAAAAACCAACGAACTCGCAGGAAACGTTGACTGCAAATGATGTAGCATTAAATACAGAGTCATAATTTATCAAATCCCTCAAAAGAAACACTTGCTTTTCATCTTGACACTACTTTTTCATTTTAAAGACATCTGGTGGAGTTAGAACCGATTCTATTCAATTCTTTTCATTTATTCTAAGATTTCGGGTATTGTAAAATTCGATTACATTTCAAATTAAAATGATTTTGTATCGTTACTTAAGCAACAATTCGTAGGTTTTTTGTTTATTTATTTCTTGATTCATTTTTAGTGAAATGTGTAATAATTAATAAGTAGTTTTTACTAAATTAAAAGCACTAGATTTAAATTAATTTGTTTATTGGTATATTGAATTTTTGGGAATACTGGGACTACGTACGTGACGTCATTATCGTTGTAGTTTTAATGAACGGTGTTAGATAGGGAGGAAAACCACCTTCTATTAATTGGGAAATTTTAAAAATATCTTAAATTATTGATGAATATCGATTGTTTGTTTTAAAAATTATAAGAATACAAACGAGCGATAAACAAACGTGAGATTGTTGAATTTTTAGATAGCTCTCGTTTATAAATTCCATTTTTCCTATTTTTTGTCTCTTTCTAAAAATATTCTCAGTATCATTGCTTAGATCTCTTCTGTAATTTTTACAATTTTATGAGAAATGAGTGATTTCTGCGGAACGAATTTAGAACAAAAAAATGAATTTGTATAAATTTCAATGATATCAAGTCTGCCCCTTCCTGTCCAATAAAAAAGCCGGTAAAACTGCGAAATCAACAGATGTTCCATTACCAAAAATTTTCGTAGTTGAAGTTCGCGTTTGTAAGTCATCACTAGTTCGTGAATCGTCAGCATTAGTGTCGTTTGTAGTTTAAAAAATTAATATTCGAATTAATATTCGATCGAATGGAGATAAACAAAAATAAAAAAAAACTAAATTGATTATAACTTCTCAAACCAATTCGTTTTAAAAACTATTGGCGTTTGATCGTGTTGAGATTAATACAAAATGTCTATTTCTTATTAATCGTTTAATAATAATTTATCTTTGGTTTAATTAAGTTCATTAAATTAGTTTAACTCCGTTTTAATTTGATGTTCTTTTTCGGTTAACTCCGAAAAAGCTACCGCTACGGCAGATCGCTTGATTCGAAATGTATCGACGTTCAGCATGAAAGCGTTGCGCGAAATTTTCTTGTAGATTAAAGACAATGTGGTGTGAGACGTCGGTATCACAAACACCAGCATACATCCGAGTTGATATCTATCCAAAAGGATTGGCCAAGCAAGAGAATGAGAAGAGATGAAATATTATAGTATTATTTCTAAAACAGTCGATTTTTTCCGAGTACCTGAGTTGAGCATTTGGGAACTCCTCCTCTACAAATGATATCACTTTGAAGAATGTGTTCTGTGTTATCGCTGAAAGTCGTTCGTTAGAAATGTATGACATCTCCTCTAAATTAACACCATCGTCTTTAAAAGAGTTCGGTTTTGTCTCAAGCCTTACCACCACATGAAGTGTATAACTATTTGCGTATCTCTGAACTAACGTGTCTATGTTTTGCAAAGCTCTTAAGCTTCCATTAGCGATGAAGCCCATGCGTGTACAAAGTCGTTCACTATCGAATACATTTGTCATGCTGACAACAACGGCGGTGCCTATTTTCAGGGTCCTCCATGTAATATTCAATAGTTGGCGTCGTCCTACTGGATCTATACCCAAACCGAATACATCCATGTAAACAACAGCTGGTCGACCAATAAGTGCAATGGCAGTGCTGAGACGACGCCTAGTGCCGGAACTTGTACGTGCTAACTCTTTATCTATGTGATTTATGAAACCTAAAACTTTCGCCAATGATTCACAAATCTGGTTAACGTGCTGCCCCGGAATGCCGCGTAAGTGACAAATTAATTTCAACGTTTCGCGAGCA
The DNA here is from genome assembly GCA_963966595.1 of Physocephala rufipes. Taxonomy (NCBI): domain Eukaryota; kingdom Metazoa; phylum Arthropoda; class Insecta; order Diptera; family Conopidae; genus Physocephala; species Physocephala rufipes. The sequence goes on along the minus strand of OZ016501.1, from coordinate 1,609,867 downwards.
GTGAAACGAGATGGAACAATGTCTGCTTGTGGGCTATAACCAATACGTTTATACATTTTGAAAAGGTCATCCGTTAAACTGATACCCTCGACATAGACACGACCGAAGGAAGGTGGCTCATCTCCCACAAGAATTTTTAATATTGTAGACTTTCCCGATCCGTTGTAGCCGAGCAATCCAATGCATTCACCCCTGAAGAGTTTTTTAATTAATTTACCATTTTCGAAAAAATATCAAATTTCGAAAACCGTACCGTCCCAAGGCTAAGGTTACCCTGTTTAGGGCAACCTTGTTCCCATATACTTTGCTTACGTGCGACATCACAAGCGGTTTCGTTTTGTAATGGGAGTGTTTCAGCCTGCGCACTTGAAGCTCTTCCTTTAAAACATCATCGCTAACTTCAAATCGCTTTTCAAATGATTTTCGCGCAAGCCAACTGAAAGGAGAACGAAAAGTAAACGTAAGCAAATAATATATAAGAAGCGTCTCGGGGGAAGGCGGAGGCCGAAAGAGGTGCTGATCCTCTGCAGGTAAAATATATATAAATGTATGATGTATTTAAGAAATATCAGTTCAATAGTACCTGCTATCGGACGGTATTCGGAAGCAGAAACTCTGACAGGTTCGATATTCGATAACAATTAAAAAAATCATACTCGAGACACCAATTATTGTCAGATATATTACATCCGGAATGAGACCCATATGAAACCATGTGAAATAAGTCGTCAGGTCTAAAAAGAGGTTCAAAAAATTGTTTCAAAATTATAAGACTTGAAATGAAAACAAATGTTTTTTAATACAAAATTTACTCACCACAGCAATCTGGAATGGCCGAACATTTCTCTACATTACTCGAAATAAAATTAATATCCTCACTAGTGCACATTTCATAAGCACGTGCCATTTTGTAAACATGCGAAAGGCTTTCGCATAAAGAGAAATGAGGTAATGCTCGAAACACCCACATGTATGGTTCGGTACGTTCCCTTATTTTGGCATCGTTTCGATCAAATACCTCCATGAAAGCAGTATAGATCGCCACTGATTTCAGATGAAGTGAACCAAAAGTTAGAAGGTCGTATAGAAGAATTTCGGACTTATAAATCCTTACTTACCGCTGTTTGCATTAAAAAGTGAAATCACTGCGTATCCATTTAAAGGATCTTCGAAAAGTTGCGATACGAGATAATTAAAAGGCAGTATAATTGCCCCAAACAAAACCAATATTAAATAGTAATTCTCTGAAAAAGAATGCCAACTATTAGATATTTGGTACACCCTAAGAAACAGATTAGTATTACGGTCATTGACGTGATCGGGCGTTTCATTTCTGTAAGTGATGAATATGCAAAGGACAAATGATGACTGGATGCATATGATAATGAAATCATATATTATGTTGCTTAGCAGAAGCGTAAGTGGGTGTGTCCCACTGATAATTTGCAATAGCTTGAAACGCATTAGACGCTCATGGATAACGAATATTAAGCCAGCGGAATATACAAAACTTGCCATAAGCGATAAATTCGTTGCTAAAAATTCTCCTAAATTTTCATAATTAACGACATCATTCGGATCAAAGTTATTCGCAAATGGTAGCGGATCGTGGGTGACCATGATAGAGCCTGGTCTCTTAAGTCCGCTAAAAAAGGGAATCATTAATTTTTATCAATTGATTTAAGAGAAGTGGATGTAAATGGATTTACCTCAGAATGCCATTATGAAGCATATTCAGACTTAATGGCACCGAATGCAAAGGGAAGTTATTGAACCAGGCAATAATATGATCAGGCTCAAAAGATGCTCCGATTATGTATTTCGCATTGAATCCCACATCATCCTGTTTCGCCAATATAAACTCAGGAAATGTGTACGGATGTGTTTTAATGATTGAATGACTTACACCAACGCACAGATTCATATAACCCAAGTAGAATAGTTTTGGATCAATACCTTCATATCTAAACGGTTTTAAACCAAAATCATCTACAGTTGTCAATGTACGCTGATAATGAGATAGACGGAAGGTCATTGGTTTTAGTGGTTCGCGGCCATTGTATGGATTTGCCATGAAAAATGTCATATAGGCGATTATGCCCGGAATACAGAGCTGAATAAATACTAATCCTGTGCATTTTCTTGAAAAGCAAAGTCGCTTATATAGAAGAATCCATATTTGCTTTAATAGAAGCTTAATCCCTTTGTAGACAACATATGTATTCAGAAAGCTTAAACTTTTATATTCTTCACCGTAAATTGTGTAACCATTCATAATATCATGCTCACGAAGTCGATCATCACCGCTAGGATCTTCAGCACCCATTCGAAGGAAAATATCCTCAACACCTCGCTCACTTAGGGAACATGTTGTTATGCCTAGTCCATCCAATTCATTCTCCAAATCCGTTAACAGTTTTGGAATAATATCGATATATACTTCTTTAATCCTATAGGAAATTTCTGTACCGATTTCACTTTCGGGATTTATATTCGGTAAATAATTTCTTACAAATTGCGTTACTCGTTTCGTGTCGCAGTGTTCAGATTTTTTACAATCCTAGAACACGATATTAAAAATCACTGTCATAGGATATTCTTTTAATTTTATCAATTATTTCATTTAATAATTTTAAACGGTAATGAACTCACCAAACGATAACCCTTTCCATATATGGTATTCAAAAAAAATGAACTACCGAAACACATCAGTTCACCTCTCGATAATATTGCAATATGATCTGCTAGAATTTCAGCTTCGTGCGTCGATTGGGTTGTCATTATAATTGTACGATCAATTTTTTCATTCAGTAATAAATCCCAGAGTCTTTTACGAGCTGACATATCCATACTAGTACTAGGTTCATCCAATAAAACATATTTACTGTTACCACAAAGCGCACAACAAACACTCAGATGACATTTTAAACCGGCGGTTAAATCACGAGTTAAGACATCAGCCATTCCATCCAGATCCATTGCTTTCAAATATTTTTGAATTTCAGCCTTTAGAGAATCGCCTTTTAAACCTTTTAAACGGCCGTAGAAACTAATCTGGTTGGCGACGGTTAGATCAGGAAAAAGTATACTGCCTTGTAGTGAAACGCCCATATTTATACCCTGGTCAGATTGTATTGGTAGTTCTTCATCTTTGAGATGGACTTCTCCAGAAGTTGGTCGAACGAAACCGGCTATAATTGATAGAAGTGTCGTTTTGCCAGAGCCGTTATGACCCATAATCACTACTATATCGCCTTTGTTTGCGCTGAATGTTATATTTTTTAGGACACGTTGACCAAATTTTGTTTTACAAATATCCGTTACTTCAATTCCAACCTTTTTATATTGATGACTTATTTCAATAATTTTTGTTCTGACTCCTTTAAATGTGGAACCATTCAAGGGTGTGCCACCACGATGTTGGATTTTGAAAAACTCATTATACCATTTAACAATTCGTCGTCTTAATTCAAAAACACTATCTTCAAAATAGAGACCAATTAGGGTGTATATAATACCCAATCCGATCAAAATCGTCGCCGAACCACCAGCGGTCAAGACAACAGAAGAGCTCCCTTCTTGCCAAAGCGTATTCCACTGAATGCCTCCATCCAGTTGCTCCGCCTTTATAATCTTTTCAAAAAGGAAGCCCATTATTGTATTGTGAAATACAAATGTGGCCCATCTGAGTGAGTAGGAGTTCGGTATACGTGCTAAAATGAATGGCAAATATGTAAAGAACCACAAAAGTCCGACCATAATGACGGCTTTAACTGTTTGACTTGTTAACGATGAGATTAAAAAGCAAAAACTCATTCCTGCCGTTCCGTAACAAATCAAAACAAATAATAAAGCCGACCAGGAACTCTTGCTACAGATACTGAAACCATCAGACCAGTGCACCTGCAGGATCATAAGATAATTAATAGAATACGTTTAGCCGAGCACCCAAAAAGGAGTGGTCGTCTTACCTTAAGTATAATCGAAACTGGAAGTGAGGCTAAGGCAATTTTGATAACTCCTTTTATATACCACGTAAGGAATAGTATTTTGTTGCCAATGCCGAGTCGATTTAAATGTTTTTGAATCTTGAGTTCTTTCTCTTTTACAATCACCTGTGTGAGGTTAGGTTTAATTAGACTATTTTGCGCATATTGGCTTTTTCACGGCTACCTTTGTAAAACAGATGCAAGGATACAAATATCCAATTAGAATTATTAGTGGCAGACTGAAATCTGCGCGGTCTTTTAAAGGATCTATAGACCGCTCGCGATCAGGAAAACGTTCAACTTTAACTTTTGGAAGCTTTTTTGTTTCACCAATGAAATTACTTAATATTGATAAGGCGATGGCATTTTGTAATGATGCAAATCCTTCGCGAACGTATCCTACATATCCTCCATCGTTTTGAAAATTCTCATTCTCGCTCTTTCTTCGTATGTTAAACATGATGTTCGTGCCCCAGCTCTCACTTATAAAAGAGTCATAATAAAATCGAAGTTCACTTGGAAATATTAAAGAGTATCGAATATTTCGAGCGTGTATATCCGTATTGAAATAAACGCCAGCAAAATAATGCTCTGTCATCATGGCTTCACGCATCTCCTCTCTACTCTTAAAGGCTTCCAATTCAATATTGTTTAAATAAGTTTTGGATGCATAAGCCATAATATCCCTAAAATCTTGATTATCAGGTGCGAATGCCAAAATAATTTGTGGAACGAATGATGTCTCAACGAATCTGAAACGAAATGGATACATCAGTTACGGGAACAAGGTTGAATAAGAAAAAGCATATTACTCCGTATCCTTTTGAACCTCTTCTCTTCTGCTCATCAGTATATTAACCGTTAATCTAAAATATATCGGTTAAACATGTATATACACCCACTTATAATTATATATAAATAAACACGCTTCCATAATTTTCGGTACCTCCATTGTTCCTCCAAATCAACTGCTGTATATTTGACCACTCCCGCGTGATTTGCACTAACGACAATCCTCAAAAAGATTAAAACAAATGTGGAAAAACTTGGCGTCATCAAAGAAATAAAGGTTTGCACACGATGGTGCCACAAATTATTCCAGTTTTTCCATGAAATCAAACATATTTTACCCCAAGTACTAAGAGTTGGCTCCTCCTCCGGCATTATAATCACGCATTATAATCCGACATAATGAATTCAATGCAAAAAATAATGGAAAAAATATAACAAATATTTATTTTTTCTAAATTTGAAAGTTTAATTTTTTCCTTTTGTGAAATTGACAGACGACAGAAGGGGTTTATTATTGATTCCGTTTTTCGTTTTAGAGATCGCATGTATTGGAAGTTTCAAACCTGTAGCGGTTCGGAATTTTAATAAAAAAGTGATCGAATAAAATAAAACTGATAATAATAAATAAAAAGGTCATTGTTGATAAGATTGTTGTAAAGACCAAGTTGACTCCAATGAAAAACTTATCAGAACAGATTTTACTATTCAAAACTTTTTCTATTCATCTGGATTTTCTATTTCTATTTGTTACCATTTGTTTAAAACTATTTGTTAATAAGGTTTTAAATTTAATGGTTTATAAATGAAGTTTTGCTTTAAATTATTGGAATTATATTTTTGGTTCTAAAGTGGGTATCCAGAGGCACAATTTTTTATCGAATTGAACATTTTTTATCCTCTATTGGCTAAATTAGTATTCTTAGAAAACGTGTACAGAAGTAGCGAATATTAAATTAAAACGAAAGAATTCTTTTAAACAATTTCGTTACTACACGTTTCATAGCTTTGAAGTTTATATAAACACATTTTATTACTGTTATATGAATATTGAAGAGGAAATAATAACATAATATATAAATAATATTTAATGTAAGCTATGCATGGAATTAGGAGCATTTATTTCTTTAAAATTACTTTTGTTTGGTTTCTTGATCATTTACGTAGCGCACATAAATCACCGGACTTGGTATGTTTTCAGGTCCCTTCTCAAATTCATCCATATAAGAACAGGCAATGGCAAGCGTGCTGCCGTCATCACTAAAATGTAGGGACGATATAGACGTATCGTATTGATGAAATTGACAAAGACGTTTTTTGTTGAAACCATCCCAAATGTTCACTAAACAATCAGAGCCTCCGGTTGCAAAGGTATTGTAAATTTTGTGGAAACTAATTGCGTTAACTGGATAAATATGCTCGATATTATCTTCCTTGTTGCGATGGCATTTGAAAGCAAATTTGCGTTTTTGTACTTCCGGATCCGGATCCAAGTATTCTACAGCAACACGACCCTCGATTGATGACATTACGTAGCCCTCTTTATTTGGAAAAATGCGTATGCAGCGTGTTTGATATTTTAGAGAAGATTCTCTCTTCATCATGTATTCTTCCATATTGCGCAGATCCCAAATCAACACTTTACGATCAGAGGTGGCCACTACGATCTTTTCGTCGTTTACAGACATTGAGTACACTTTTCCGTTGCTTTGTTCATAACTGCCGACACAGCGTTTCTCCCTTAGATCCCACAACTTTACTGTTTTGTCCCAGCTTCCTGTAAGGATGCCGTTTACACTTTCAGCATACTCTACACAACGTATGGCACAATCATGTGAACCAACTACATTTTCTGTGTGTGTGTTTACGTCAAATAATTTAAGCTGGTTGTCGAGGGAACCGCTGACTACATGAACTATACTCTGAATAAAAGATATATTATGCTATTATGGTCTAAGTCAATCAACCCGTCCTTACCATAAAAGCCACATCTAAAACAGGTGCTTCGTGAACAAATTTTTGGCGCATTGCGTTATTTACAACGTCGTAAAACCGTACAGTTCCATCCCAGGATGACGCCACAAGGTATTGATTGGTATCTGGTCCGAATTTTACAGATGAAATTGCGTCCACAGGAGGATTTGATAAATTCACTTCGGTGGGGCGCACCATAGTCATAAGTTATAATTTATTATGATCTTTCTCAAATGGTTGACGGTTAAAATGATTAAATAACTGACGATTGACGATTAATTCTTAAATTGGAAATATAGGTACCACCTCTATGCGCCTCTCTTTCAGTGTCAGGTAGAGTTTAAAATTGACAGTTTATTCATACTGGATTCGCCCCCTGGTGGTAGCTAGATTAGTGAATGTCTACAGGGTGGACTAAAAGATACATAATACTGTCAGAAAATAGAAGTTTTATGTAAATCTATATGAATGTCTCCTTGATCTCATAAAACAAATTACGGCAAAATCAGATGCACATTTAAATTTATTGTAAAAAAATTATATTTTCTCATAAAGTACATATGCTTCTACATCACACTAAATTGTAGTGGAAGTACCGTTTTTTATGAGGTAGTTTGCCATATAAATGTATGTAAAATGCATGATTGCAAAATGTAATTAAATATATACATTTGTATGCTTTATCCAGTTAATTATTTAGTATTTTGTGATTAACAGTGTCTTTCTTTGGGACTTGTCCTAGACGGAATGAAGTACCTTTGGGAAAGTTGTCCTTGATTTTTTTTATTGGCCTTGAAGAGTATTTTAAAACACTGCATTCCGAAGCAGTGCTCAAAGCAAACGCAAACTGAGCGATATAATAAGCGGTCATAATCAGAGCCTAGTAGAAAATGTTCCCATTATCAAGTTTAATCAACTTTGATAATACTTACACCTGCATAAGGTATTTTAATGATAAATCTATCGATGGCTATCAAGCTATCGGATATCACAAATAAAATACTACCGACTGCACAAAATACACTTAGGATATCTCTACTGTGGTGAACACGGGCCAAGGCGCGCCAACACATCGTAATTAAAAGTATAGAGTAAATCGGTACACCGATGACTAGTAGTCCTCGAAGATTTTGAAAAAATATTGAAACCACTAGAAATAATTAATTGACAAATTGGCTAGAAATGAAAACACGTAGTAGAGGTAATAACTTACTAATTATTCCTATTATGTACAGTGGGATACCTATCTTCCATTTCAATGGCTTCCAACCAAAGGCTGAGATATAGAAAATCTGTGCCAACCCAAAAGCAGCCATACCGTGTGGAAATAGATCTATATTAAGGAGGGCATCGCCTACACAGGAGCAGGCTAATCCCAGTAGGATGCGTTGTGATGAATAATAACTAAAAATATTAAAAATCAATTCAATTTGTTCGATCACTCGAAATGCAATAGAATTACTATTTACTAAAGTCGAAACCTTTAAGATATATGTAAAGCATAAGGAATAAGATAGGGGCGCATTTAAGTACTGTTGTCCACCACTCGTTTTGGCCCTCTTCAACGAGTATAAAGTACACAAGTAGCGAATTAAAAAATGGCGATAATTTCAAAATTTGCGATCGAATCTAGATGAAATATTGAAATATCATTAAGCGATATATTTCGAATGATAAGCGTATTCTTGTTATCAAAACCAACAACAAGTTACTCTGAAGATACGCTGAAATGTTTCTTGTTTAAAACATATGATAGCTTTACAAATTTTATCGTATAAAAATATTTTACAAATTTATAAAATTTTAAATGTTGTTTTAATTTAATATATATACAATACAATTTAATATATATACAATATATACAATGTCATCATTCTTTTTCTCTCATTTGTGCAATTTTTATGTAATTTACATTAATATTTCAAGTTTCTTAATATTCATTTAATCTTCTGTCATGTTTGATAAAACATATCTCTCTCTTCTGTCTCTCTCACTAATTATTTAACTATATATTTCTTTGTCAATTAATAATTGACGCAGAGAAATGTTAATAAGAACTTTTCTAAAATGACTTCTGTCCTGCATTGTTTTATTATTAGGAATTGTTTCCTTACTACAAACATAATAGGAAATATAGATTTTTATTTTATATTCAAACCAAAATAATTTAAAACTTACCAGCAATATTAAATTCGACATATTTTCCACACAACAATATTATCCCGTTATTTGTCTATTTGTTAGCAGAACGTTCAAATTGGAAGACAGCACGTGTAAACTGTGAGCGCATTAAAAAACAAAAAGTTTTATAAAATACAAAATAATGAACTAACGCGTTCAACTTTTATCAAAGCCGTGCGAGGCATTGAGAGCTAGTGCCTCTCTATTTTCTCTCGTCTTTGTTTTTCGAGCGATTGATTGTCGACAGGGTGTATCGCTAATCAGCTGTTTTTTAGCAGCGGCAAAATGTTCCAGTGAGCAATGCAGTGAATTTCTTTAACGCAGCAGTTAATCAATTAAATAAAATTAGCATTTTAGCATTAACTTAAATTAATTTAATCTTTTGATGTATCAGTCACAACACAAATTTTCTTTCTATTTGTAATTGATGCAGAGCTGTTAGTCATGTGGAGAATAAAATTATTGTTATTGTTTAATGTTAATTATTATGGTTTTATTGTCAGTTGAGCATGGAATATTTATTATTTAAATTATGAAATAAAATCATCATATTTTGATGAATTTGCTTTTATTTCAAATTACTTCTGAATTATTTCGACCACTTGTTGCTTTTTCATAGATAGAGAGAGAGACCCAAAGAGAAAAAAGACCTGAGAGAAAAAGCTACCATTAATTGTTGCTGTTTTTGCAGTTCACCTAATTTTGCTGGTTACTGCAGGATATTTATCCTTTCATGTCCTGATTAGAAAAAGCTTTTTCAGTTCAGTTCGAGACTTGTCAGCGGTTTGTTTGTGCGTGTTAGAAGGAAAAGTTATTTCATCTAATTTTTGATAAATTTCCTAAAATATATTTATTATTATTATTATTATCGGTAATTTTTAAAACAGCCAATGGCTCGTTTAAAGCCATTTGAAATATGTTTTGTGTTCAAGTTCAAAAGTGTAAAAGGACTAAAGAAAATTCTGTATCTGGAAAAGTGCAAAAGCTGTGAATTCTTGACGTGTTTTCGACGTTTGCAATTTGGCCTAGTTTTTTCTTTGCCAGACAGGAAACGTATTCATGATTAATTAATTCTTGTCATGAATTTGGAATTGCCAAATTTTTGCAAGATTTCTCCTTCTCGATTGCAAGTTGAAGTTGCTCTAATTTATCTTAATGAACAAGTTTGAAAAAATTGTTTACTAAAATTGTATATTTTCCACACTGGTTCACATTTTTCTTTCTTCGAAAAAACTTGATTGATTTAGGATAAATCATAAATCATGAACTTTTTGTACTGTTTCATATAAAATAACTTCTCATATGAAGAAATAGATTTTGATACTTTTCATATAATTTTCTCGTCCTCGTTCGGTTCTGAAAACCTTCAAAAGCCTTTCCGCAAATCACCGATGTCGTTCGAGCCTTGACAGAGGGTGAAACCTTGTTATTAATTCATTGTCTGCTTAAACGCACACAAAGAAACCTAAAATAATGCTTACACATTTTTAAACACCCACACCCACACACATATGCATAATAATTTTAGGTGAATATATGTGCGTACATGCGAGTGTGTGTGACACATATTTTAGCGACGACTTATTAGAAAATCAACTGATTATGATTTCAAGGTCAATCGAATGTAAATTGAAACGGAAGTAGAAAATTTTATTTCCATTTCGAGATGGCGTGCCCCTTCTTTCGGCGAGCCGATTCCTTAACACGACAACCATCCGTTACCAACGAGCCAAGCAATAATTGGACACTGGATGAAGACGAAATCTCCGATGATGCTCTGACATTAAAGCATTTGCAGATGGCAATTCAATTACTGACAGCACCATCGGTACGGTGTGAATGATATCGAAATTTTAACAATTCTTTCTAATCATTGAAGTTATTTTCCTTTTTGCAGAACGAGGATCTTAATACGGCTGTTAATTCGCTGATTGCAAAATATAATCACAATTGGCCGAATATTGCTAAACTGTAAATAACAAAAGAATCCCACTACCACTCCTACCCCATCCTTGTTCCAACCTTGATTAAATTTTTTTGTATTCCTCTGATTTCTACTAATTCTTCAGACTCCTTTATCTGCAACGAAATAAAATCTCTCCCTCTCTCTCTCTTTCCCATCTATCTCTCTTCTCTTTCTCTTCGTAGGAAAATTGATGTGGGCACCTTAAAATCTTATCCCAACTACGACTATTTGGCCGACATACAAGCCATTCTCTTAGAAATGGATGAATCGAGTGCCAGTGAGATTTTGGTATTGCTGGGCGAGGAATTGGTATCATCGTGTTGCACCGGCATTATCGAACGTGCATTTAAATGTCTTGGCACAGAATTGCAGGAGTTCTTGGGCTCATTGGATGGCGTCTACGATGTGCTTAAGCTGCAGGAGGTAACATAATAATCAAGATTGTTGTTGCGATTATTGCCATCATCCATCGTTATAAAGTAATAAATCTTTTAAATCATCCCTTCTCTCGCCCCTCCTCGCAGGATGATGTTACCGATACCGGTTTTGTATGCGCCGGAGATGGTGAATTGATATTTACATCGGAGCGTCCAGTAATCGCTTGGCTCTTACTCGGTTCGTTAAAGGCTTTGACGAGAATGCTTTACAATGTATTTGTCAATATAAAAATCGCGCCGGTAGAGGGTGATGCGAGGCGTTACCGTTATTTGTTTTCAGTAACAAATGAGGCCCCTTCCTCTGCTCAGTGCAGTACACTTGACAAAACGCTTGCCGAGGCTCCGATTCAACGTTGTAACTCTGGTAATGCCGCCGATCTGTCTATCAATATGAGTACCTTTTGTAAGGCGTTTCCATGGCATTTCATCATGAATGAAAACCTCGAATTAGTACAATTGGGTTAGTACGATAGAAAGAGAGAGAGAAGAGAGTGTTTAGTTTGAGAGTTTCTCATTTTTACTATTTACTCTCCATTTACAGGACGGGGATTTAGTAAGCTCTACAAGCCTTATTTGGCGGACCACGGTTGCCGGGCTATTACTTACTTTCACTTCAAGCGACCCAAAGGACTTTCGCTCAAATTCCGTGAAATCGTACGTCGGACCTACACCCCTTTTCTGGTGGCTCTTAAAAATCCCCCGGGCGTTAAGGATTTTACAGCAGAGGCAAGTATATATAATAGTCTTTAAATCGTAATTCACTCGCTAACTCGCTGTTAAAATTCAAGGGTCTCGAAATCAAAGGACAAATGGTGTATTGCCCAGAATCGAATTCGTTACTTTTTATTGGATCTCCTTTTCTCGATGGATTAGACGGTTTGACTTGTAACGGTCTATTCATATCGGATATACCATTACACGATGCTACGCGAGAAGTCATTCTCGTTGGGGAGCAGGCGAGAGCTCAGGATGGATTGCGTCGCAGGATGGATAAATTGAAGAGTTCTATAGAAGAAGCAAACGCAGCCGTAACAAAAGAGCGCAAGAAAAATGTTAGTCTTTTGCACTTAATTTTCCCGGCCGAGATTGCAGAGCGTTTGTGGTTGGGCGCCAGCATCGATGCTAAAACATATCCCGATGTTACGATATTATTTAGTGACATTGTCGGTTTCACCAGTATCTGTTCGCGGGCCACGCCCTTCATGGTCATTAATATGCTGGAGAGTTTATATAAAGATTTCGATGAATTCTGTGACTTTTTCGATGTTTACAAGGTCGAGACGATTGGTGATGCCTATTGCGTTGCAAGTGGTCTCCATCGGGCCTCAATCTACGATGCTCACAAAGTGGCTTGGATGGCATTGAAAATGATCGACGCCTGCTCGAAACATATTACGCATGATGGCGAACAGATTAAAATGCGTATCGGTCTTCACACCGGCACGGTTTTGGCGGGAGTGGTAGGACGCAAAATGCCGCGTTATTGCCTTTTCGGTCATAACGTAACCATTGCCAATAAATTCGAATCGGGTAGCGAGGCTTGCAAAGTCAATGTTAGTCCAACAACAAAAGAGTAAGTAGAAAATCAATAGTCTCAGCCGTAGAATGTGCTGTTGAAAATTGCTTGTAATCCGTCTCTCTGTCTCCCTCTTACAGTTGGTTAATCAAGCATCCTGGATTTGAATTCAAACTCCAACCACGCGATCCAAGTTGTCTACCGAAGGAATTTCCAAATGCGGGGGATAGCACTTGCTATTTTCTGGAGAGCTATCGCCATCCTTCAATGGAAGAGGATTTGCCTTTGGTGGAACACATTAAGGCAGCCATGAAAACCATAACGATTGGAACGGAGTCAAAGTAAACGAGATTTTGCCAGAGGTCAAATTATACTCGTTGTGTTTTTGGTGGGGGAAATTCATAACTGCTGCATTGCATTCGCTTCTGAATTGCTCGCAAGTGGGAGCATTTTCAGTTTCCTTTTATGCGAATTTCATTTAGCTTGAACTCGCGACTGCAGTCTTATATAAAACTTTAATATAATGGTTAATATACTTATCATAATCCTTAAATCGTCATAACTTTAAACAAAATATTTGCAAATAAATGTTATTTCATTGTGGAAATGTTGGAGGATTTTGATGTATCAAAGGGGTATCGGAAGAGCTGTTCCTTTTAGGACGTCTCTGACATGATAAATCATAGTTTATTTATATTAATTATTTTACTTAATATCAAAACTCTAACGAATTCTTTAATTACAGATCGTTCATCTATCTATTTTTTTAAAGTCACAAATTTTTACAACATTCTTGTTAATTTATCGCGTAATTGATAAACGTTCGGAAACACGTTGGTTATTTTGTAGAGACAGTTATTCAACTCGTTGGCCATTTCGCATTCTCCGAGTTCGTAGAGAGAATTGGCTCGATGGATGCATTGATTGATTGTCGTTAAATTAGAAAATTTCAGAAAATTGTTTTCCTCGAAACTATGACGAATTTCTGTTTCCTGGGGAAGAAATAACGGTAAAGGGTTAACGAGATTTGGTTTAACAGTTATTAAAATAAAAGTGAAAATTATTCTTACATCCAGTCTGCCGTAGGCATCAAAGTATCTGAAGTGCTTGAAGATACAACTGACAGCACATTCTCTGAGTCGAAGGCCGTTCGAAGTATTAAATTTTTGGGTATTGCAGAACTCCGTTGCGGATTGTCCTAAGGCTTTCGAGGGTGGTAGTGGCTTTATAATCTGAGGGAGGAAGTTACTAATGATTAACAGCGTTAGTCTGTATATTTAAAATCTTCTGATTCTTGCACAAACTCGCACACAAACCTTATTCGAGACATTCATAAATTTATGCATTACAACATCTATGACTGCGCTGCAATTCTTTTTTAAGGCCATCCATTTTTTGTAGTAGGAGAGGCAAGTACCGGGGAGATACTCATCGGGATTGGACATTTTCCAACAATCTTCTATTTGTTCATCAGCAATATTTTCCAAGAATCGTTGAATTCTCTTTGACTTTGAAATGATTTAAAATAAGTTTTTCTTAAATTTTGAAACGATTAAATAAGAAAATATTATTAATAAAAAATGGAAATATTTTATATCAATGGACAAGATATCGCGAGGATTGACTCACATTTAATTTTCCGGTGCGTAAATTAATAAGACCTAATTTTTTTAGGAAACATTTTATAAAGCAGTGCGTCTCGTGATTGTCGGGATAGGTCCCATTCATCCAGAAAGCGCTTAATATTTGATCCCCTCCAGGGTTGGCGTCAGAACGACAGCGTGTTTGAGCAAAGCGCACATCTTCGTTGGTCCAGAGGGGTAAAAGACGTTCATTCTAAAATTTTTTTTTGAATTAATAAATTGTAACGAATTGAAAGTTTATTAAATAAAAATGAAACAATTACCGCGTGATAATCCTCTTGTATTGACGGTCTTGCCATTGTTGTTGTTGCGGCAAAAAGCAGAACAATGATGATAAAGCTTTGGCAAGAGGTCCACATCTGAAGTGATGATCGAAATGTCATCCTAGCGATCGTCATTTTATTTCGGGAGCTTGCTATTTTAGGTTTTGTTTTAAACAAATGTATTTCTTCAAAAATTTCCCGTAACGGAAATACGATATGGACTAAAAGTTTTACACGAGAATGATTTCTTTGGAATTTCTAAAAGGAATCTCAAAGACTACTGAGAGTTCGATTTTTTTAAAATCACTAAAATTTGGAAAAGACAAAATCCAAGACTTAACTTGATCTGGAGACAAACTCTGATGTAATATCGACAAATTATCAATACACTGTTGGTTTATTTAATTTCAGAAGTTTTGGCTGCAAACGATATAAAATAAAAATATATATCAATAGGCCCCACGAGAATAACGGTTTTTGTTAGTTCAAGTAGGTAACAATTACCGAACAGAAGCAGTTTTTCTTTTGCTTCTTAACAACAATTACTGCATTCTATGACACACATATTTTTAATTTCGAACAACAAAATTTCTGATAACTTCATTAGTGTTTTAAATATGGTTAGATGAGAAAACTGTTTTGGCGGTATAATGTTTCTGTTGGGTTTTTGGGGCTTGCGATAACGGAGATATCATAACAATTACAACAATGCTTATCAAACAAACCTGTTGCGCAACTTTTATGACTCCAAGAAACAACTCATGATTGAAGATAACTTTAAGATCATTAAATGGATACACAAGATGAAAATTAATCAAAAAAATTCTCTAGAAATTTGAATTTAGAAAATATTGATAACGTTATTAATGAATAATACGAACAATTGAGAGTTGTCGAAATGAGTCTCGATGGGTCGTTTTGAGGAATCTCATTTGGTATTCGTTAATAAAAAGAAGGAAGAGCATTAAATTCGTCTCGGGTGAAGTTTATATACCCTACACAAGTAATATAATTTCATAGTCTGATCCCAACCATCAGTGGGTGGTACACCGGTTACCCAAAGTCTGAAAGCTGGACTTTTAAACAACCCATTGCGCAAAAACTGTCATAAAAATCTCGGTTAAAACAATCCTTAATCTTTGACTCTGACCTCCATCAGGACCATCCCAGTCTTTGGATTAAAAGGCTTTACTTTTATTATAGCCCAGAAGAATTCAGAGGCTCTTCGTATGATATATATTTTTTGTTATTTTTAATTTATACCGTTTCAACAGTTAAAAACGTAGGGTGCACGGGGTGCGATAAGATCGAACATTTAAGAGCGTTGCTACTTCTTATTATTAATAAAAGGGGCGTTATAACGTAGAGAATAATTACCTTTTCCATCGTTAAAATTTGAATGCAAAAAACGATTAATACGATTGAAAATTAAATTTTTTTTAATTATAGATTTGGGGTAGAAAACAAATCGGTAATCTATTGATAAATAATTTATATATTTATAAAAAATATTAATTTTAAATTTGTATAAATTTAAAAAAATAAGGTAACACTTTATATTATTTATTATTTTAGAAATAATTTTTAATATTTTTTCTATTATATTGTTTTCTATTATATTCAAAAAAGGAATTCTGAAATTTTAAAATTATATTAAAATACATTCACAGAATTGATTAGTTTGCCGATTGTTTATGACTAAAAACACTAATAATATCGATAATTACCAATAAGAACACAAAAAACAACAACAATAACAAATAGCAAAGCAACAACAATAATAACAATCAATATTTTATCACTAAAGGGAGTAACTTGATTAACGACTTCGGAACCAAGACTGACAGATTCAAAGCGTGAAAAACTCGAAGTTAGTTCGAAGTTTTTAGAGAAATTGTAAAGTTTTGTAGAAAACAAAGCATTGATTTTATTTATTTACAATCATAATTTTTTTGCGAAAGTATTTATGAAATTATTCCATAAGTTGTAAATTATAACAGTTATTGTATCTGAAGATGTGAAAATAATATTTTGTTCTTGATAAGAAAACGCCGAAGAGATCGATGCGCCGAGATCAAAGAATAAAAATATAGAGTTAGAAAACAAATGAACAAAAAATGAACAAGAAGAGAAAATCGAAAAAGTAAAAAATTCGATTAATGGCAACCAATTGCAAAAAAGAGAGAAAGACTTGCAGAAAGAGTGAGAGAGGCACGGAATACTAAAGGCTGCCGTTTTAGTTTTTGAAAACTGATTGCAATTGCATGAAAGAGGAATTAGGTGTTTAGTAGAAATATAAAATAGAGCTCATTTCAAAACTAAACAATACAAAAAAAAAATAAAAATAAAATAAAATAAAAAAATTAATTAAAAAGTAAAAATAAATAAAATAATAATAAAATTATAATAAAACTACAAAAAATAAGAAATTCCTTTAAATGAAAACCACTGAAATAAAAAATAAAAAATATTTATTTTTATTTTTATAATTTCCAAACCATTTTTTTTTATAAAAATAAATTCGGTTGAGAGGTTTTACATTTTTTTGTAAAAGCAGTTTTGAAAGAACTTTTTTAATTTAATTTAAAAATATATTCAAATAAGCTCGGGACATTAAAAACTCCCGATATCAATATAATAAAATCTTATATTTATATTTTTAAAAATAAAATGATATTCTTTAGAATTATAGCAAAAATTATTACAAACATTTATCTTTGGTTTAATATTTTGATTTGATGGTTTGAATCTCACGAATTAAGAATCTCGATTCCGAACAGAATGTTATACCAGATTATAATTGTATGTGTGCATCACTGACACTATAAAACTCACACAATTGAACCTGTTTATTTACAGAAATATGATATATAATCGTATGTATATCTAGACATACTATATATTTCTATATTTATCTTTTTTTATTTGAAATATATTTGTTGCGATTTGAACGTTGGTTATTTGAATTTCTAAGAGAAACAGAAGAGATAATTATCATGATAATTATTAATATAATAATGACGTTACGTTCATTGGTTGCCTGATTAATGTTCCTGCTTTTTTGCTTGTTCTTCGTGCTTCTTCTTGATAAAGGCTTTAAGCTTATCGCCGATTTTGCTAGCCATAAAACATTTGTGTCCACGGAAAGCCCAAACATCGTCTGGACTTCCCTCCTCATTTTTATCGATGCATCCTTCAGCAATTGCAGCTACTTCTGATTCTTCCATATCCATTTTGAATTGTTTCGCTAACCGATTGACAATATAGCCTTCCTTCGGGCAGAAGATTTCCATTTTCTGAGCGGTGCAGAGTAAATACTGACGTACAGGCTCTTCATCAGGAAATTCGAATTGTTTCATTTTGGCAATGAATTCCTCCGAAAGTGGATGCTCCTTGAGGCATTCAGAACGAATAGCTTTGATCTCATCTGACGTTTTCGGTTTCCAATCATCATCGGCAACGACCTGACAGAGAGAGAGAGAAAGAGAGAAGGAATGAGGGAGATGTAATTTTATTTGAACTTGTTTTTATTCAATTTAAATCGAAATTCAATTATTTCTTATTATTATTTTTCTTTGTATTCTAACCAAAGTCAAAACCAAGGTTAAAACTGTGAAATATGTTTTCTTCATATTTTTTGTTTGCTGGATGATGTCTCTCTAACTTCGTCTAGATTTGACCAACTACTGACTTATCATCGATTTTCTAGTCTAGCATTTATACTTTCAGCTTCTACTGGCGACTGATCGGGGCGTCGCTGGCACTGGTTTCATAATTTCAATAATGTGATGATGATTATTTTTTAGGAGAGTTTGCTCAAACTCAAGCGCAATTACGAGAGTTATCAAGAAAAGTTTGAACTATATTTTGTCACGAAATTAGCAGTTTGGAGCTGTAATAAATATCTGTGACTGATTTTTTGAGTGAAAGAGACACGAGAGTATTCGGAATTGTTATCAACAAATTGATATAAATAGAATCAAGTCAAAAGACAAATATAATTTTAAATCTCCTATCGATACGAGAATACACCATTAAATCTTTAGAATTAATCTCAATCTTTTGGATTAATTAATAGTTATAAAATTATGGAAAAAGGCAAAGGGAAAGAAAGTGGGAAAGAAGGAGGAGTGGGAGAGCGAGGCAATTTAATCAACATTGAAGAGGTCAAAAGTTTTCTCGAATGTATTCTTTTTTGTTGTCTGTTTGGTGTCTCGCGATAAGAAAGACTGCTAACAGCAAAGTTCTACTAAATCGCATCAAAGGAATAATTATTTCTTTTTTGACGTGAATTCGATTGGAAGTAAATAATCGTCATATAATAATGTTGATAAGACCAGATCTAAAGCAGAGTGTCCATTAGTTGTCTATCAGTTCTCTTCAAATTTTTAAATAGATGTCATATAGGCGTTTGTTTATGTACCAGTCCAGCCCAGTGGAGACCAATATTTTTTATCTTAGGGTCAGCATATGCTGAGTGAATATCATTGAGAGACTAAAGTTTATGTTTTATTTACTTAAGTTTAAACTAGACTGGCTGTTTTCGTGGTTGTTGCAGCGATCTGTGGTAAAAGATTCTAATGTAATTCTGATGAAACCTTTTATGCGGAAGATGGGGTTTTTCAAAAACATAGTTTTAGTAAACATGTAAAAATTATTATGTCTATAAAACCATTTATATACCATTTTTCAAAAGAACAAACGGGGCTCTAGAATTCAGACACAAAACGAACTAACTAAGCAAAGTAATATTAAGTTCTGAGTTTAGTTTAATTTTTAGTTAATGATTCCCTAATTTTGAAATTCATAACATTCATTATCATTCTTTGCTTGCTTTTATTCATTGTTGAAAACTTCCACCGCTTTTCTGTGAGAAATTCGTGAGTTGCCTTTATTCGTTATTGCTCTTCCGCAAAGACGCTTCAACCGCCATCTAGGGAGCAGTGGCATACGCATCATATAAGACACAAACACAGTCGGCTGTTCTAAAGTCGTAAATGTTAGGATTGGACTAAATTGATGTATCAAAGCAGTTTTCGATCGTTGATAAAACAAATAAGTAAGGAAAAAACACAAAGAATACTGAAAATGAGAAAAGAAATTAAAAAAGTCAAATCGTGTAGCAAGTGTATGAGAACGTCCTTTCTTTCATTCCCACGCTATCATCTATTGACACGCCTGCGGGATATCGGTAAACAGCGATTGATGCATCTGCAGGTGCCCCCTGAAGGAGTTTCGCGGTTGAAAAATTCATTGGTTATTTATCTATGAACCACAAAAAGGGGAAGAAAAAAGGAATCGCAAATAAATATTGAGATCTTCGTTCAAATGATCAAAAAAAAAAAGAATAGAATTTTGAACTCTAACGATAGATTTCTGAAGAAAGATTTTATCAAAGTATCATTTACAGGGGTTAAGGTACAAACAATGAAGCCACAAGAGATCTAACAATTAAAGTGAATGGGTCGAGGCGCGCAACAATTTCAGTTGCGCAATGAACTGTTTATCTTAGAGATACAAGATACAATGGAATAATTGGCTCGACATTTTCGCAGTCTTAAAATAGAGGATGAGCGTTTGATTAACTCATCAGTTTGTGTTCGACCGATGTGAACCCTGAGAGGTATCTAAGGCAACGAGCGACAGTACGACAGGTGAACAGATGAGAAGACTGAATGAGTAAGCAAATTTTTTCAATGATTTTTATTTAGTTATTTATTTTATTTTTTTAAATCCGGATCCAAAAAGAATATCAAATTATTCATTGGGGTGATTATTTTGTAACTCGCGCTGCTGGAAAAGAAATTAATTTTCATGAAATAAAAGAAGAATAAAAAAGGAGAGAAATAAATTAATAGGTTTCAAATGTTGGCTTCTTTTGATGAAAACAAAAATCATGTATTATGTGGAGATAATGTTCCCGAAAGAAATTGTGAAAATTTCGATTTAAATAAAATTTTGAAAAGTAAATATCTCGAAAAAATGTTTTTATATTTGTTCTCCGATATTTAATTTTTGGTTTGTCAAAGAAATTTTAAATGCGGCATCAAATAAAATTCACAGCTTGACAATTAAAAGAATCCTTTGAAATCATTCGCTGACGTTTATTGTGCTTCTGTTCATTTTAGAAAAGTAACGAGGGTATGCTCGCCTATGCATTCGCTCAGCACACAATTAGCAACAAACTTCATTTACTCGCTACATAATTTCCTCCCTTCGTCGCTTAAAGGTCATTACTAACTCTATCGTTGTTGTTGTATTCGATGTTTCTCAGCCTGATTCATAATTCCTGCTTTAAGTTTAGGGTGAGCGTTATTAAATGTTTTTACGGAGAGAGCCTCGGGCAAGACACATCCCATCCGTCGTGATACATGAATTATCCCTTATATCTGGGTATTACTGATGGTACTATATAATTAGATATTTATAAATTTGTGGAAAATTAATAAAAAGCATTTAGAACAGTATCACATTATTTGAACTTATGCCAATTTTCCTACTCATTTTTTTAAATCTCGGGATCGAGTTTGAGACTTGACCTGGATATATTGAGACTATATATTACTCAACAATATAATTTCGAAACCCGTGCCGCCGCCTCCCTTTCTTGAAAAGCATCCCTTCTTCTTTCATATACTAATGTTATTTATAAGAATGTAACGTAACGACAGTGTGAAACAGAGGCGTGTGTCAGTTTTCACTTAGCGAAAATACAACAAAAATTGCAGAAAATAACAAGTTATTGTTTCTGTTATGCGATATTCGCGTATTATACGCATGAATAATATCCATTGAGAACAATATGTACGGGAATTAAAATATTAGCCGAATAGAAATATCTACTGTAACAACAATAACATCCCTTTATCCCAGTAAACATCCCTTTCCCCTTCAGCATCCTAATTTTCTTCCTTTAATTTTCCTTCCTTTTTACCTTCCTGTGATTCTTTCATAAGCACGGAATGCCTCCAGTTGATTAAATAATTTAATAATAATTCAACAATTGTGTCAACGTGCAGGATATCTCGGCAATATACCATTCTGGAGAGGTCTTAAATTTCCACCCTTCGCAATTGAAGTTATGCAGTGTTCAAATTTCAGGGCATGACAGGATTATATGAAATTGCTTAAGGACGAGATTGCAACAAATTTGAAGTCCTTTTTTCGTAATTTGCTACCGTGCATTTATTGGAGAAATAAAACACTCAAAGAGAAGCGTACACTCGCATACACACGCATACGAACTCAAAGATGTTTGTTGTTCGTAACGATGTTGGCAGTATCGATTGCATTATCCTATTACTGTTACAAAAATAGTGTATCAATTTTCTTATTTTGCAGAACAAGAAGTTTGTAAAGACTAAAAATATTTCAAATTAAATAAAAATAAAAAAAACAACAACTAGAACATGAAGTAGCAGAGACTCTTACGCCCTTCAAAAGTAAGACCTTAGAAATAATGAAAAATAACAGACAAAGTTGAAAAAGATTATTTGACACTCAAAGATTTCTTTGCGAGAGTAAAAAACTGAATTATTCTTCTCCTTTCTCTCATCTTTTTGCTGGATATTCTGATTCTATATTTTTATTAATGTAATTTAATCAATAAATCAATACAAACTTAGTGTTTGTTGGGCTCAAAGAGAGGCTTGATAGAATAGGGGGGTGAAGAGAGTAAATGTCTGAAGGAAACCAGTGGTTAGATTTCCTGCTCATCTTTTGCTTTTGTAATGTATTTAGCGTGTCACAAAATGCCGTCAGGTGTCACTTTTTTATGCCATACGTCATCCATAAACATCCCACTACCATCCTACATCCTTCCTGTCTCGTCATTGGCGTTATTGCCTTAATTTTCGTTTCCTATCCTTTCTTGCCTTTTTTAATTGTCTGCTTCTGATTTTGTCTCAGTAAAAATGACGATATGCAAAGGGTTTTGGGGGTAATCTTTTTGATTGAAATGGAGCCAGATTTTTCTGAATTCTTAAATCGCACTTCAATACCGAACCTTTGAGTACGGGCCTTTTTGAATTGTGAAAAATTGTTCAGCACGATCTGCATGTTCTTTGCTGGCAAAAACAATTAAGTTTTTGTTAATTACGTTTTGTTTTGTTAAGTTTTGTTAATTTAAGATTGTGCTACAAACCCAAATATCGAATAAATTAAAAATATGAACGAACTTTAAACCATACTAATCAAAACTGCTGAGATGAAATTGTTGGCTTCTTTTGGTTTCTATCATTTTGCGTCGACGCAATATCCCTCCGCCCATTGTTCGACACAACGCCGCCAATTACATGTGTGCGCTTGTAACAAAGTAGTTTAATACGTGAACCGATCGAAGGCGACAATATTAATTTTATAGCAACGTTGTTGTTGTTGCTTAAAAGCGACGTTTGTTGTCACCGAGTTATTGCTCCGTGCACGTAGTTATCATTTATTGTTTGCACAAGTATGTCAGAGTCATCACTGCCGCATTTAATAGATGGTTACAACAACAACAACAACAAAACCTGTAATAACACACTCATTCAAAGTGAACATCATTGAAAAAATGCAAACAAAAACAAAAAAGGAGAGAAAAACGAAACATTTGCGGCTCACGGGAGTGTCTTACAGAAAGCGAAGAATGACTCAAACAGATACAAATACGCGTCGGATCAGATCATCCTCAGATTCATCTTCTTCTTTGTCGGATCTCTCAGATCTTTCCAGGCTAACCAAACTTGCTACTTCGTGCATTTTTTACAAAGATACCAGAAATCTGTGAATGAACTTGTGGGATTCCTTTAAAGTTCCTTAACCTCAACAAAAGAGGCACATTTTTCTGAATTTAATAAATGATTATTCATTATTTAATACAATATTTTTATGACTCTTTTTATACCTCTTTTATGAGTCCCTTAGGAGCCTTCACCTCCTTCACACATACGATATATATTGATAAACAAAAATTATTCTATATAGTCTATAGGTAGTGTATATGAGCCCGATGGGCATGGGATGATGGTTACCTCTTTTGTAAGCGTCATCCTTGAAGTTATTCAGTTTCAAATTTAAAATTGAAAAATTGAATTGAATTGAAAAATATTCAAATATTAAAAATCTTGACAAATATTTGTCCATACGTTCGTCACATATCGGTGTTATTTGGTTAAGACCGATATTTGTCAAGACAGCAGAAAAAACAGAAGCAATCAGATTTTTTTTGGAGCTACCGCGGGAATAGACGAAGTCAAGATTAAAGTGGAAGAAGTCGTTGTTTTTAAGTTGCCAAACATTGAAATTTTCTTTGAATAATGTAAACAAAATCAAAGAGAGCTAATGATGATGATGATGGTGATGATGATGAACCGTTTTGAGTAAACTCTTTTCGATGATGTCGTCGTCATCGACACTGTAGTCGTCGAAATGCAAACAATAAAGTGAAATTTGTGTGTGTTTGTCCGTGTGCGTGACAAAATTTTAAACGATCGTATTTGAACTGTTGGAAATTTTATTAAAAGGTTTTTATATGAGTGTTTGTTTCATTTTTGGCTCTTGCCTTTTTATGGATTGATGAGAGGGAGAGTGGTAGAAAGGGGTATTGGTCATTAGTCTTCTTAAATATTTCAAAAATTTACAATTTTAATTCAGTCAAAAATATGTTTGTGCTTAAATTAAATATTTATTTAATTTTAAATAAAGTTGAATTATTTTATTTTCTTCGAATCTTTTAAAAACAATCCCAGTCAGGACCGTCACCCTTTTCTCTCTCCACAAATATTTTTATCATCTCCATGAAATGCAAACGTTTTTAATTTGTACGAGTATATCAAACAACATGGGCGATAAACAGCGAGTACAACAACAACAAGACAACAATATTTATTATTACTCGACTCAACTGTCACTGCCATTCGATGACTCTTCAATAAAAAAGTTAATTTATTTTGAAGTGTGTTGGCAACAAGAAATAACAGCGTTGCCAACAGAAATGTTTTGAAAATAGCAAAATTCATTCATTTTTCTGGCCGAAGTGATTACGACCGCCAATTAACAAATTAATTCACAGACAAGAAAAACTGCTTTGATTAGAAAAAATAAAAAGAAAAGCGAAGAAAAAAAAGGAGAGCAGAAATAAGGAAATTGAAAGATTGTTAATGCGACAAAATTAATTTGAATTTACTTCTTGTTAGTTTCCTTCACTCCGTTCAATCTTTTTTCTTGACTCCTTCTCCTTCGCCACCCACGGGAATAAACGAAGAAATCAAAAACTTTTGTGTTTCAGTTTCGTTCTTTAGCGGGTGCTGCGCCTACGGTTATTGTGAAAGCGGCAGTAGACTCTGCTGTTTGTTTTGTTGTTGTTTTTGTTTATAAAAGGAAATAAATTGTATTTGTGAAACATGGCGTGAAATTGCATTTCATTTTACAAAACTTAACAACTGTTGTATCGCGAACACAAACCCACAACAGTTCGCACATGCACACATACGCACGCACCCATTCACACATACATGCATACAAACACCCACACGCACACACATATCCCGATACAGACACAATAACACACGAAGCTCACTGATCCAACGGAAGCGGAAACAGTCACTGCCGCCATCGGTATTTATTCATTCGTGTGTAAATCATAAAATTACTTTCTTCTGTTCCAACATTTCCAATTCTTCGAGTTTTCCTCCCCTTTTACTCCGCCTATTTTCCTCTTCGTTATCTTAATTTTCTTCTTTTTTTGTTTTACGTTCGCACAACCTTTGAGGTATGTCCTGTTTGTTACAAATTTTGTTCTACATAGATATGATTATTATTCTTTGTTGTTGTTGTTGTTAGTATTTTCGTTTGTGTGTTGCTTAATTTTTGGTTGGCTGGCCTCCAACGCTATCATCGTGTTGATCTCTGATTTTGTCTTTTCTGTTCTTGTTTGTCAGCTCGTCTGCCTGCCTGCCTCGTCGCCTGACCATTTCTCTATATCTGCCTGTCTGTCCACTTAGCCCGTTTTTCTTGTCTTCCGGTCGTTACGAAGTCTATTTTCTTTACATTTGTTGATTGTCAAAAACAGACTTGTCTTCGAGCAGATTCGTTAAGATTTCGTTCATGAATAACGTGAAGGCATTTATGCGGAAAAGAAGAAGAAGAGTAAGAAGAAGAACAAGGAAATGATCAAGAAATGAAAAAAGTGGCAAAAGAGAGAAAGTGGGAGGGGATGTAGTCTTGAGACATTGTTAACAAGATATAAAACAACGGAATAAAATATTGCGACAAAAAAGGAATGGAGAAACAATTTTATCTTGGAAAGATAAATTCAATTTAATGAAGGATTAAATTTTGTTCGAACGGAAGGATTTAATATTTTATTTAATGATTAAATGATAATGTTTCGATAGAATTTAATGCCAAGGGAATAATTCCTTGTAAGACCTCCAGCTTCTAATGCGGGAAAGTGATAATTTGATGCCTTTTGGCTAATTCTGTTTGATTGAAAAGGAAAAGAAAAAGAAAGGTAGGACAGATTAGTTATAGGATCCTCGATTGAGATTTCGAAAATATACCTAAATCGCCTTCTTACTTTCGGCTCCAGATGCACCCTGGTCATTTTGGGGGTAGGAGGTACCCTTTATAATTAGGTTACGAAATTGACGCTCTCGGACATCACCAACGATAACATTAACTGCCAATTCCTCTTACAAGAATCGCAACTAATTCCAATAGCGCATCACAATTTATTAATATTCTCAAAATAGTTTTCAGAGTAATAGAATTCCTTTAAGAAAATACCGTGCTCACCTATATTATCACTCCATGCTTCCTTCGTTCACTGAGATTTTTAATAATTCGCACTCTTGTTATTTCCTACTCCATGCTTTAAATTTTACGAGTTTTCTACGTCACAATTCCTCAAGGATATTTGGAAAATATACACAATTTATTTAATCTTTGCAAAAGAAGTTAAAAAATGTAATAAATAGCCAAGAGAATTGTTGAAATGAAATTTATAAAAAAACTATGAATGGATTAACCTGTTGTTTTTTTAATTGCAGATATTCACATAGTTAAATATTTCTTTGCTTTCATTAATCGGAGAGAAGAGAGAAGAGACCATTTTCTCAAATAAAAACTATTGTTAAAAATTTCGGAAGAGCGCATCTTTGCAGAACCGGTTGCTCAGCACTGTAGAGTCTATCGTCTAAATATCGAGAGAGAACCGACATTGTGTTTTGAGCAACATTTATCTATTCTCTCTTTGTTTATCATTCCCTGATAATTACATATTTGCTCTTGGCTCCTCCTCAATTCTCGTTAAAGGCGGAGTTTTTCTCGTAAATCTGTGTCGGCGGGAGCAGGCGAACCGTTTTATTAAACAACTCATCCAATAAGTTGTCCCTCTTTTGGCTCTCTCCGCAGGTATCTAATCCTAATATTTGAGGGCTATGTCATCACAAAGTGGGTTATTATGATGCCCATGGGAGACCCACTCTGAGGGGTGAGAATGTTTCAATAAATTAGAAACATTTTAAATGTAGTCCTCTGCTGCAGAACAGCGCAGACAACTTTATATTCTCTGTTTCCCCTGTTGGAAAATTTCCCATCCCTTCAAACTAGCTTTCCGTCATTTTTTCTTCTACCTTTTTTATCCGGGAAGGCAAAGCTATATTTCAGAATAATTTGGGATTATTTTAAAAAACGACACGAGACTTCACAGACTAGAAATTAAAAATACAGTTTAGCCTTCCTTGGAAGACTTCAAAATTCGAAATTTCCGTTAACTTGAACTGATATTGAAACGATTTCAACTGCACCGAATTGGAATTTTCAAAAGCAATTCGGAAATCCCATGACGTGTCTTTAAAGTGATCTAGAAATTTGTAATATCGGCGCAAAGGTCAAACGAAAATACGATCGTTTTGAATACAAAAATTATTATAAATAATTGTAATAAAATTGAATTACTAAAATTTCTAATTTTTTATTTCACATAATTTTCAGGAATTTAAGAAACCCATCGGGAATGCTTGAAAATGGATAATAATAATTACTTAAATAGTTTTAAAATGAGAATGACACTTAAAGAATTTTTTAAGAATACTTCGATCTTAAATAAATAAAAAATGTCACATTATATCGAAGGAAATGAAATAATTAATTTTATACACGATTGGGTGGGGAGGGTGGAAGTGGTGGGTTGTAATGAGCAATTTGAAATTGCAATTTGTACAAATTTATATTTATTACTTGTGACACAAATAGATTTTTTAAAAATAATTATTGTAAATTTTCACAAAATACCAAATGGCCAATAGATGTAACATACTCCCTCTCTATATCTCTCTCTACCTCTCACTTCACACAGGGATGCGTGACTCCCAAAACTTCCCAACATCAATTAGAATATTTAAACCATATATGAAGTCAGAAAAGGATTATCGAAAATATGTATCATATTGCTCGAATAAAATATTTATGAAGAAAGCTACTCGAACAAAATAAACAGTTCTTGTATGCAGTCACTCCATGAGTCACTGATAAATTCCTTACTTTCGTTTGGTCTGCGATTGGGGCCAGCACTCACTGTCCCCGAAGATGTGCTCAATAGTCCAGCGCTAAACTGCTTGCAGAGAGGCTCCCCGATGTGGAGAAGCGCCATTTTGAAAAGAGCTTTGAGTCAGTTCAATGGTATGCTGGTCCTAGGATATAGGAGGAAGGGAGGGAGACAGAGTGAAGGCATGTCTCTTTTGCCTCGTATTTCATGTATTTTGTAAGAAGTTAAATTGAAAGGCGATACAATATGAAGAATAAAGAAAGAGAAAAATGCAAAGAAGAAATAGTTAAATATTTCAAATATGCACGTGTGATAAATACAAAATACAAATGAATGAGCGTGAGCGTATTTGTTTTAGAGTATGTGTTTGTTGTTTGAATAGAAGTAAACTTGCTAAAAATTTCAAGAAAATTGGAAAATAAAATTTAATTTAATGATAGATTTATTTGAAAGCATATCTTGTAAAAGGCTTCGAATTCGGAAAGGACTAGTAGATAAATAAAAATTTAATAATGTTTATAATGGTTGAAAGGCAATTGGTGAGTGATATCAATTTATGCTAAACAAAACGGCCAAGCAATGCCATTTGTAGCCATCCTCGTGGTGAACGTAAATACCATTTTGTGATGGACTAAATATCGTCTATGCGCATATATCTAATCTATGGCCTTTCTAACTTCTAGATATTTCAAACAGTAAATATATGTTTCGATAAATAAATGTCATTTAATAATCATTCAATAAAAGCATGATCCGATGAAAGAATATTCAAGCGTTTATTTGTAGGCGGATTTGGCGGGTTAGAAGGATTTCTTTGATCATCAAATTATCAAATTAAAACTCAAATTAATTTATATAAATAATCCTCAATTCGTAATATTGGATGTGATAAAGTTTTTTATATAAAATAAATTGCTAGCATTACTTTAATTACTTAAATTTCGTATTTATTGAACAAAAATTTCACGAGTATTTCATTTTGCAAATATTACCTTCACATTTTTACAAATATTTTAAATATCGTTATATTTCTCGATAAATTTCTTTCGAAAACCGAAAGTTCTTACCCCAAATGATGTAATCTCTGAATAAAATAAAATGTTTGAATTTAAATTTTTTATTTTTATTTTGCCATAAGTTTTTTTTACTTGCTCCACTGTGCCTGTGTGACGAGAAACAATTGAATTCATAAAACCAGTTTCATTTTCAATACGTTTTGCAACAAACTAAAAAGAGTTTGAATAGAAAAATGTTCTCGATTCCTTTTCCCACGCATTTTACGGACTTCTTTTTCACAGCATCTTACCCCAAATGATGTAATCTCTGAATAAAATAAAATGTTTGAATTTAAATTTTTTATTTTTATTTTGCCATAAGTTTTTTTTACTTGCTCCACTGTGCCTGTGTGACGAGAAACAATTGAATTCATAAAACCAGTTTCATTTTCAATACGTTTTGCAACAAACTAAAAAGAGTTTGAATAGAAAAATGTTCTCGATTCCTTTTCCCACGCATTTTACGGACTTCTTTTTCACAGCATCGTTTCAGTATTCTCTGCCACCTTCCCTCCCCAATAATCCCGATGAGCGCTCACAAACATCTGCTTGTCAAATGAACGCGCGCGAATGGGAAAAAATATGCTATGCTATCGCAAACGACCCGCCTTCTCAAAAGAGTCTTTTTCTGAAATTTGTCAGTGTATTTCAATTTCTTCTCAATTGTATTAGTTTTGGTGAGAGTATGAATACATTTATTCGGTAAACGCTGTCAACCACCAGCACCATAGCCAATATTCAAAGCACTTTCATAAGGATTACATTTCCAACAACAATTAGAGTAATAATGACTATATAGTCCCACCAACACCCTTCCCACTATGGCCTTCACTAACGCCAACGCACGCAACAACAAACCAACCAACCAAACCAACCAATTCTTGCAACATTATTAAAAGTTATTCATTCAAAGTGTGGGGGAGGGGCAGGCAGGAAAATGAACGTTTTTGGTTGGTTGGCTCGAAGCTTGCATGTTGAAATCCAACCACAACAACAATAACAACAATAACAACAACAACAGCAGCCCGAACAAAAACAGTAACAACAATCGCTACAGGAGTAACGACAAGAATGAAAAATTATTCTTTTTTTTTGCTCGCACATTTTGCTATTTTGAGTTTCTGAAGAACCGAACCGAACCGAAATTGAATTGAAGAATTGTGTAAGTGAGAAGAGTTATCAGAATGGTTTCTGAAGGCAGAGCAAGAAAAAGACACATCAAAGAAACAGAACAAGATGAAGAAGAAGAAGAAGACGACGACGAGGAAGAAGGACAAGAAGACACTGATATTTCTAGGAAAATACTTGAGTCCCACTCGGGAAACTGAAAACAATTTTTATAAACAGTTTTCGAAAATTGAATTTTTAAAGTTTTTAAATTGTTCCCTCCGTTGTTGTAGTTGTTGTTGTTGTTGTTGATGTTGTTGTTGTTGTTGTTGTTGTTTCTATATTGATTGTCGTTGTTCTTGTTGCGTCGTATAGGCACGATATGCCTGAGATTGGTGGTGGTTCTGACATGAATTGTACTGGTCGTTCTTTTCGTATTAGTGTGTTAGTGTTAGATGAGTTTTGATGTGGTGGTAATGGTGGTGGTGGTGGTGGTAGTTTCAATTATGCTGTTGTTGTTGTTTTCATTGTGTTCCAATAAAGTTACAGTCGCTGGCGCAGAAAACGCCATTGCTGGAAGGGACAGACGTGGAAGGCAATCATCATTGCCTCGTTGGGTTGCTGACGTCGTCGTCGTCGGCGTGGTCGTCGTTGCTGGCAGCGCTGCCTTTTTGCCCCGTTGCTTGCGATGTTAGCAGTTTTCTTTGTGCGTCGCAACGGCTACATTTGATTCGATTTTCATCCCTCAATATTCGCTGCATCAATGTCATCAGTAATAATTGTTGCTGTTGTTGTTGTTGATGTTGTTGTTTGCTTGGTTGTTTGAAGGAGCGCGGATATGGCGCGGCGCAGCTTGTGACTACATGATTTTCATTGTGATTGTGAAGATGACGGTCGTTGTTTGCCGTTTATGTTGTTGCCCAAGTTTATACAAAATTTGAATCAGTTGCAACTGGAACCTCAGCAGACGAGGACGTTGATGTGTTCAAACGAACAGTTTTCGGGTAATACGCGCCATTTGAAACCTTGTCTTAAATCTGGCTTTATCTAACCGGAAACGGATCCGCGCGCAACGCCGATGAAAGGACTAAAACGGAGAGATCGAAAGGAAATAAAGTGTGATAATTAATAAATTTCATTGTGTTTTCTGAGCACAACGCAGTGTTTGTGTTACATCTATTAGATATATTTCGCGGTCCAAATGAGTGGAAGAAAGGGCCACTCAGGAGAACAAAAATAGTGTGTAAAAAACTGAAAGAAAACACAATTTAAGAAATCACAAATATTTGCTAAAAGAAATCAAAAGAAATTATTTTAATTTGTTTTATTTTTAAAAGAAACAAAAATAAGAACAAGACGTCAAAGACACCGCAAGTGTACGAGGATCATGAGCTTGCCGAGCGGTGTCGACATGCAGAATTTAATGTCGCAGCATCCGGTTTTGGGCGCTCTTCCGCCCGCCTTTTTTTTACGCGCTGCTTCTGAACGTTATCAGAGAACCCCAAAATGCGCACGTTGTCGGAATCACGGCGTAGTAAGTATAAAAAATTCATATCCGATATCGATATATCGATATCCATGTTAGTGATCGTTGTCCGAGATCGATCTTAAACCGTCAGTTTGGGACGTCAGTCTCTGAAATTTAGATTTATTCTTTTTATCGGGTCTCCTTGTCTGAGAAGCTCTAACTTCCTGCAATGGAGGAGCATTGCCTCTCGGTAGGTCAACCTAGTTTCGGGTCTCTCCTTTTAATTTTACCCACACTAATCTACTCTTTTAATGCGCAGTCGGTTCTTTTGGATCCAATTTAAAACGGATTGGTTATTTTGGTTATTCTGATTGTTTTGGCTGTTTTGTTTATAGTCTTTTGGAAAAAGACTTTGGTTGAAGTCTTTTGGAAAAATCTCTACAACGGAGATATTTCTTAAATAAGTAAATTTTAAGGACTTTTGTAGGGTATATTTTCTCAAGAGGAAGCTTTTTGAAACTACTTCCTTTTTTGATATTTTTGATAATAAATATTTGAAATAATTTAAGCGCTTATTTTAAATAAATTTTGAAAATATTTAATTCATATTCAATTGTTTGTTTTCTAAACGCGAATCTTAACTAAATTGTTTGTAGATCAAACAATTTCAATACGAAGTTTTCTGCGCAGTTTGGATGAAAGAAAGTATTTGAAAGAAAAGTTCTCTGCGCACATTTCTCGCAATACTCGCAAGTAATCAAAATAGAGCCTCCTGCGCAGATTACATAAATGGAATTACTTAAAACAAAGTTTTTTTGGGCAGATGAGAAAAGAAAAGGAAAAGAAAGCTTTTTAAGGCGTAGCGTAGCGTAAAACCGATTAGTGTTCAAATCAAATTTCTGAAAGGGTGAGCGGAATGCAATTTCTTTTCATAGAAGAAACCAAATTATATTGACCCGATTAGAATTAGACTGAATTAGGATTAGAATATAAATTAGAATTCTCTAATAGACTTCTCTTATTCCTTCCATCGATCCGCTTGCGACAACCTCCGTGAAGATGTTTTTAATTTGCTTTAAAGTGGAATTAAATTCAAAATTAGACTAATAAAATCTCGATTTTTCTAAAAAGACTTGTCCTCCCCCTTCCCCCATATCGTGGTCTCCAAATGCAGTGTGCATCGAAGTTGAACAACAGACACTTCTTTATTTCCAGGTTAGCGCTCTGAAGGGCCACAAGCGTTACTGTCGATGGCGTGACTGCGTTTGTGCGAAGTGCACTTTAATAGCGGAACGGCAACGCGTTATGGCCGCACAGGTACGATTCAAATGTAACACACACCACTCTTCTCCTCCTCCTCACCAATCCTTCTGGGAAACTTCTCCTACAGCACTTAAACGAACTCTGGTACGCTGCTCAAGCACCAGATTCCAACAAAATTAACTTCAATTCAAAAAACAAAACCCACAACGGGCTATTAAAAATTACAACAACAATATTTGAACCGAAATGAAGTTTCTATTTCTGCGACAGGTAGCGCTACGTCGCCAGCAAGCCCAAGAGGAGAACGAAGCTCGTGAATTAGGACTGCTCTACACCAGCGTGCCTGCCGGGTCACAACAAGGAAGCAGTGAAAATGGCTCGACGACACCTCATTCAACCACCAGTATTCATCAAGCGTCGGTGGTTGGAGGTGGAAGTGGTGGTGCCGTTGGTATCGGTAACAACAATGGCGCCGGTAACGGTGCTGGCTTTCTTCCCGGGATACCCTCCCCTCCAAGCGATGGCCTTGACAATAGCAGTATCCAGCGCATGCAGTTCAGCAGCGGTAATGATTCGGATACGGATGCACGTTTACGCTCCGAACGTCTTTCAATGGGTTACTCGCCCGATCGCACAGACGTCGACAGTCCGGGTAAGTAAACCGACTGTGTAACAACTGTAACATTTGTTGAACCGACGCGTAATTATTCCCGTTTTAAACTCTTTAAGAAAAACGTTTAACACAAAGCGTTCGTTCGTTAACCACGCCCGTAAGTGTCGGCAACGGCACGCTCCGTTGAAGCGCGGTCATTGTTTTCAGATTTTCCTTTACAAAATGTGGTTTGGGCCAACCGCCAACGCCTGACAAACAACGCCATTAATTCGTTGGCTTAGGTTTGCTTTTGTGAGAAGAAATCCTTTAAGCATTTTCACACGTCACAACTTTTCAAGTGCTACAAAAAATAACCGTCAAATGGAGAGGAGAGGAGAGGAAGTAAAGGCAGGAAAATAAAAAAAAACCATTTAAAGGCAACAGTCAGAAAATGCAACGACACGTTAAGCAAAAATTTTTTAGCCTTCTTAGTTCGTTAAACACACAAAGAAATTTTATTATTTGTACAAACATCTAACGTGTCACACAAACACAAACTCAAGCATACACATAGACTCAAGTGTTTACAAAGTCACCGTCGTTAAGGATCGGTAGCCCAGAAGGATTTTTATGGAAAAAGAGTCTTTCTCGTTGACTTTTAAGAAAGGCATTCCTCCCTCTTCCCTCTCTCTCTCACACGTCTTTTCTATTTCTCAGTTTCACTAAGTAGTTCGTTAAAGAAGAGAAAGAAATAGTTTACGTCCTTACAATAATATTCGTAAAAATCAAGGCGGATTCACAAATAGGCGATACAAATTTGGTAATTGTGATTTGGAAGTTGTCCGGGTTCTGGACAGAAACTAGATGATAGGTTACCTATCTACTATGTGTCATCTGACTTTATCTATCACCCGATTCTAGTGCGAAGCCAGGACAGATTCCAGGACGTGAATTATTAAAATTTGTTTATATGAAATGCTTTTAATTCGATCCAATAAAAACGGTTTTCCCCAAAAAAAGGCAACATAAATAAAAGTGTCCCAAATAAGTCTCCGACGGGAAGGAGAGGGGCGAGTATCTGCAAATATTCAATAATTCCGAAAAAGGACAGCCAATATGAAAGAAGAAAAAAGAATTTTATGTTCCCACGGCAACACAATCTCCTCTCTGGGAATCCAGGACTACTCAGGATTACTTTAATATTGTTTTTTTTCACACAAAATTCACCAAAAGCACTTTCAGACGAACCTGTTTTTCGTCTTCTGACAATGACATTTATTAATTTGAGGGAGGGGAGGGGAGGTGTAATAAAAGCCAAATAATTTGCCAAATCGAAACAAAAATCATATCGAATGACTGGCGCGTTAGGGATGAACCTAACTACCTTTTCAGGCCTTCTCAGGCAAACAGATACTTGTCTATCAGAAACGATTAAGCGCAGACGGGGATGGACGAAACCTTTTGGATGAAGAAAAACGAATAGTTTGTTTTTCCTTTTACATTTTTAAAGGATGCCTCGCGAACTCTTGCACTCAAACTGTGAGAATTAAGCGTTAATTAAAGTAATTCGTGTACTCCACGGATCGAACGGTCATTTGTGGTTTGAAGGGTAGGCACTTCAAATTCTTAACCGCACTTGAAAATGTATCGATTTTTCTGGTCCTTTCATTTCAGTGTCTGTTTTTTTTTTTGGTTTCTGTTTTCCTTTTGTTTGCTTGTGGTCTCTTTAGTGGTGGGATAGAAGAGCCCGCGTGTGCGGTGCACCCAATTAAGGGAAATCAATTGAATAGAACTGCGTGTGGTCGGCAGATTGATCAGAATGGGGTCAAGGATGAGACTGATATTTTTGTAGTTTTGATATAATTTGTTCTTCTTTTCTTTTTACCTTTGCAGGCTCGAAACGAGCGCGTCTCTCAAACGAAACCGATCAGGACACTGGTTCGGAGTCTTCACCCGGCAGTCCACGCATCAAAGACAATAATTTCAACATGACCGGTAATCTTTCACCCGCTCGTACTGGTGGTCCACCGAGCTCGCCCGAGTCTGACCTTGACGTTGATTCAGCCCCCGATGAAGCTACACCTGAGAATCTAAGTCTCAAAAAGGAGGATTCCACCTCCCCACCGAACACGCCCTCCTCCGACAGTTTACATTTGATTAGAAACTTCACCAATGGCACCGGCCAAGGATTCATGCCTTATCATCACACGCAGTTCCTAGCGGCTGCCATGCCAGTGCATCCTCATAGTCATCATTCACCCCATCACCCACATCATCATCACCAACAACCTCTCCATCACCACCATCACCACCATCAGCAGCATCAGCATCAGCACACTCAGCACCAACTACAACATCTCCACCCACACCAGCATCAACACCACCACCAGCAGCCGCAACAGATTCAACAACAACACGCAACAGCCGCAGTCGCAGCTCAGCCACCGTCACAGCGCTCACCTGTCGACGTGTTGTTGCGCGTCTTTCCTAATCGCCGACGCAGCGATGTTGAGCTTCTGTTGCAACGGTATCGCGGCGATGTCCTGCAAGCGATGGAAGCTATGCTGTCCGGTGAAGATATATCGCAAGCTCTAGCAACGGCGGCTGCAGCAGCTGCTGCTGCCGCAGTTAGCTCATCACCGAATGTCACGCCCTCGCCTCCATTCCCCTTAAAGTCTGCATTCTCACCACTCGTTCCGCCTGGCGTCTTCGGCTCACCAACGCATCGCTATGCACCCTTCATGCAAGCGCACGCCAAACGCTTTCTGACCGCCCCGTATGCGGGCGCCGGTTACTTGACGGGTATCATTGCGCCAGATGTGGAACAGACGGAATCGAACGGCGCTGGTTGTAGCGGAAACGGTGGTGGGGGCGGCGGAAGTAACACTTCCATCGATCATAACAGTAATGCCGGCGACTCGCAAGATTGAGGTTATGGTAGTGCCGAGATGGGCGGCATGTTTAGACCCTTCGTGTAATGAATTAGTCCGCGGGCGGGCGGTAATGATTGTGTAATGTCAGTCGGCGATATAGTCGGAGATACACAGTGGGGAATATCTGGCACTGAACATTCGATTGCTTCGAGTACGCACGGGCTACTCGCTTGCTTGTTTGTATATAAGAAATTCCTTTAGGAATTTCATTAAAATGTTTCGATTTTCAAATTCATTTAGTAATTCATTCTTTTATAAGTTTGATGTTGGTTGGTCCTGAACTATATGTACTATATACAATTAGTATACGATTTATGGTAGGATAAAATAAATTGTACATTTATGAGATACTGTGTTAACTTTATTTAGTGAATAAAAATATACGATATTAGTCCGTATGAATCGCAAAAACATAAAGACCATTGAAATATTCCTCGTGGAGGGAACGACTCTTGTTGGAATGATTTGGTTTTATTGATGGATTAGTTGTGGGTTAGTGATATTGTTTAGTAAATTCTGGCATTTGTTTTTGAAATATAATAAACTTAATGGCTTTTTCAACAAGAAGTGTCATTTTGAATTTGAAAACACGCATTTCTTCCTGTAAAAAAATGATGATTTAATGTAAAGGGTGATGATTTGATCAGAAGTATAAACTCTTAGGTTAGTCGCGGAATTCATGAACTTCTAAAGCAGCTAATATCGCATCTGAATGCTTTCTATCTCGCTGGAGCCTTAACGTCGATTTTGTCTTCAATATAGTCCCAACAAATTCTACTCTACAAAGTATATTGGTGTGAATACCCAAAATATCGACGGCCAATTAAAGTCCAAATTTCAAGAAGTTGCACGTCAAGGACATTTTTCACGCAAATTTTATGATCAGATAAACGGCCAGTGGCGCCATTGTGTTTAAAGTAAATGTAAATAGCGGTTTTCATTCCAGAAAAAAATCAGTTAATATCGTTTGGTAGCGTATTCATTGATTCTATGCGTACGAGCAAAAATTTTCTGAAATATTTCTAAAAAAAATTATAGAAGAACGTGGAATTCATAGATCAATTACTCGAGGCAAAGAGCCTGGGGGCCACCACGATAGGAGAATACTTTCATAGGTTTGGAAAAGTTCTTAGGCTCAATAAGTCCAAGTAATTATCTTTTATTTCCAAAATTTTAAAATATAAAATTTTCTCCGAAATTGGAGCTCTATGTCCTCGTGATTTTATGAGGTGATTGTGAAATGGCGTTAATGATATTTCTTTAATATTGGTTTTGTTTTTGGTAAGATTTGATTTATTTTAATTTCGTTATTTATTTAAGGATTCGAATAATCGATAGGAAGTTTGTAATTAAAACGATTATTGGTGAAAATTTGAACCGGATTATCTGTTTCGATTTTTATCTTTTGTTCCAGGAGACGGTTTTATACCCGTACATTCGAGTAAGGCGGTTCGAACATGGAATGCCATCGTTTTTTGCAATTTACAACGATCCAATTGCATCTTCATGTCATTCATAAACAAAGCCAACAGTCGAAAGGTCGTCAACACGAGCCCACAATGACAAGTTATACCATCGCGCATACAAGCAGAGTCAGCACAAAAGCTGCATCTATTCGAGGACATGTCCTGCCTGAGGATCGGACTATCGTATTTCATTTGTATGGCTCGGAACTAGCAGGACATCTGCAGTTTGAATAAATGCTTCTTCTTCTATTGCCCAAAGCGAGCACTGATGCAGAGTCATAAAAACAATAAAGTGATATTCGCTCAGAATGCACCAAACGATGTTTCACTTATTGCGCTAAATTTTTGAAGTTGTAAGGGTTTACTTGATGGTGGTTGTTGTTAGTATTGGTGACGTTGTTGTTGTAGTTTGTATTGTTCTAAAAAGCTGTTTTCGTGGACGATGAAACAGAAGTATTTTGAAGTATTCTCCGTGCAGTAAAAATGTTGTCCCTAAGAATTACATATAGTACGTACGACATCAATGCCGTTAACGGGCACATAGTTCATATTTCTCAATTCCGTTCCAAACGACTCTAAAAGAGCGGTTTTCTGATTGCAAACGCGATGGTTTATCCTTATTCTTGTTCGTTCCTTTCGAATTACCGTCGACTCCTTCGAACATACTTTCTGAAAGTAATGGAACGTTTGGCCTTCTCAATTGACATTATTTCGCCCACTTCGACTCGAGACTGAAAGACCATGTTTCCACGTATCAAATAGATCGATCACCTTCTTTGTTCAGCACAAAACTGAACTTTTCCTAAACCCGATGAAATGTAGCGAACATTACTATTCGTCAAAATGTTTACTCAATATCATCCACGTCCTTGACTAACAATGAACGGAAGAAGTTCGGATTGAAGCGCGCTTGTTTGTTGGTGTTTAGACAGTTTGTGATTCATATAAGCTCATTTATTCGTACCGAATGTATGCGTTGGACTTACATACGGTTGTGTCTGTTATATTTTCCTTAATAGTATAACTTTTTGTCAGTATCAGAATAATCAAAATCAGGTTACTCTCAAGAGACCTTTCAAAATGATCACCCCGCATATTGGATAAATTTAGGCCTATCCGCAATTATGTGCCCCGATTTAAGAGAACCGGAAGTAGAACAGCTTATGAGTGGGAGTGCCCGAACATGTTACCCCGACCTTTATGTCAGAAGCTTCGTTGGATTTACCAAGCTTTTCTCACAATTGTCATCCACACATTCCCAGCAATTTGTTCAGAAAGTGGAAACTACCGACGGGCAATTTAATTTTTAGTGACTTGGGAAAGTCTACAGATTACATGTGCACCTCCTCCATTCAAGTTGCTGGCGTTCCAACGAATTAGAATTTTTCATTACCATCAACGTTGTGCCCATGCGCCCGTATAACGAAAACTTTTATGCAGTCCAACCATTGACTACAGTTTGCTGAATATCCCTGAACAATTTGAATCTGTCCCCTACGAGTCTACTTTTAACGACCCATTTTGAGGCCGACCGTCTCTATGAATTGTGTGGCCTCGTGCAGTATTCCAGGCGCAAAATAGAGCAATTCCTGTTCAGTCATCTGTCTTGGGATCACCATTGAACGTGTCTCCTCCGCCCTTTTAGCGATTCAGTGTTCCATTCGCACGTTCTGAAACATAATTTCTGTATACGGTCGTGTCTCGGGCTCTCGGTTTCGACGCGTGGATGTTCCAATATTTTGTATTATTGTTTCTCTATTCCGTTTGGAGGAAGCCACGTCAGCCACGTCGTACCCTTTCCATTCCTTTTACTTTTCTTCCAACGTCTAAGGCGCCCCTCTGTATCAATGGAACATAAGTATGCTTCTCTTCTGAGGATTGGTACCGAAGTTATTCACCTCCAACATATTGCCGTCACTGGGTGACAATTACTGGGAAACTGTTCACTCACTTCCCTAACCAGTACCGACCAGTACTGTACAAGAAATCAAAGACTCCCAGCATCGTAAGTTTTTCTCCTTTTATCCATCGTACTGGTTTTTAATTCGTGAATTCATACCGATTGAAAAGCCTGAGAACTTCTTACCAAAATTGTTGTGATTTCAAATCATTATCTCTTCTGTAGAAAGCTATCCTAATCTGGTTTCATTTCGGTGGTCTTCATCACAATTAAGTTTCAATTAGTGCATTGACATAATTATCATATTCAATATTATCATTGCATTCTTCATCATTGTAATGAGTCGTATAATTATCAGAATTTATTCCCGACATTGAACACCGTTGATTCCATCAATTGTTAAAGAAATCATAATAACGATCCTATTCTGGTAAGGACACATACATTCATACTCATATAAGACCACATACGCCTCCATAAATATCGTCCCTCTAACTGCCTTTTGTTAAAATTTGTTGGTGTATTTGTAGGCATTTGATATATCGATATCGATGTTATTAATGCTTTTGTTTTATCTGACACCAAGTTACCATTCAAGTCGTTTGACCTTTTGTCCCTTCTATTGTGTTCTTCTTCTTCTTCTCTTTTCCGGTCTGTATGGACTAACGATATCAGAACTCAATTGTAGTTTTTCCTTGCAAGAGTGGTTTTGTGGGAGGGCTGTTTTGTGTTTGCGTTTGTGTTTGTTTTGGGTTTTGTTTTTGTTTTTGTTTTTATTATTGTCTATTTTGTCAATTTAATTGTTGGATTATTGCTTAATACTTCGATTTATGAAATTTAATTATGACGATAATTTTGAAAACGGATTATTTTCGTTGAATTGCCGTTTCGTGTTTCGTCGTCGCGTCGACCGTTATATACGATGTGGGTTGCGGCGATGATTTACCAAAAACAAACAAATTAATCACGTGCTTGCCATCAAAATGAATTTATTGGACATTTTTGGCTTTCAAACATAAAGGACGGAACGTTGGCTTCTGTTGAAATGTCACAGTATTGTTGTTTTTGTATTTGAAAGTGAGAAATGGGTTTATGCATCGATGCGGACGACTCGCCA
Organism: Physocephala rufipes; assembly: GCA_963966595.1. Lineage (NCBI taxonomy): Eukaryota > Metazoa > Arthropoda > Insecta > Diptera > Conopidae > Physocephala > Physocephala rufipes. Next base: position 1,568,680 of record OZ016501.1, on the reverse strand, counting down.
GGAGTGAACGAACACCTTTTCAATCTGCGATAATTTATAATTTTTGAGCGAAAAATATAAAATAATTGAAACAAAAGTGAATTGAATTTTGTGTGAATTATAAAATTCAAAATTGTTTTTAAATCGTTTATGAATTGAATTAATTGCGGACAATGAAAAATGATGTCTGACGAGTGAGATTATATCCCGCACGCCTCTCCCTGACGTTAAGAACAAAAGCCTTCTTTTATAATCGCTAGACGGCGTGACGGCTGTGCCCGATCCGGGAATCCTTTATATATTCGTATTGTACTATTCGTATTATTCGTGAGGTGGTTGGCGCTTCAGGACATTTATGTGAATTATTAGTATCAAAGATTTTAATGACTACGTGGCCCCGCCTCTTGTTTTACTTGATTTACACTTTATTTGCTTACCAGGAATAAAGGCTCAATTTTCTCAGGATTAAAAATCGAAAAAGGCACGAACTCAAAAACAAATTCTTAAAAAAACATTTTATAAATTCGATTTAATTGCTTTGTTTTAATTTACACGGTGCGACAAAAGCGGTTGCAATTCGAATGAAAACAACGCAATCGTGCGGTATTTATCGCAATTCTATCATAATTATCAATTGGGAGTTTATTATCATTGCCAAATGTTGTTTGAGGTGGTGTGCGTGTGCGCGTGTATGCGTGTGTACGTGTATGCGTTTATTCTTGTTAATTTAAAATTATTTAAAACAAATCAAATAATGATATACGTAATGATAAAAATAAACAGCATGACAAACGTGATAATGACGAGTGTAGTTGATTAATTACGATGACGTATGAACCGATCTTATGCCAGAAGCATGATCATCATAAAAGTCAAACGGCGACCGATGGCTGCGTCGTGATTGTTATCAGCGGTTGTCAATCAAACATGTTAACAATAAAAATCCTTTCGAAAAAAACTAACTTCATTTCTTTGACATTCAGTGGATTTCTGTTGAAATCGGCGCGTGTTAAATTTGAAAGATAAGACTAAGAATGGTCTCGAATTGAGCGACTGACTTAGTATTTTTTAGACGAACATTTTAATTTTCCGGTCAGGATTGGTGCCATTGGTGATTAAAGTAGGATAAACATTCTACTCTCTTTTCATTAGTTGTTGTTGTTTCTGTTGTTCGGATTTTAATTGGGCTAAATTTGCATAATTCTCATACACGCACACATACACGCGTGCACGCAACCATTAAAAAAAGGAACAATTAGAAAGGTTCCCTCGTGTTTACCCTTTCAATTTGAAATGATTTGTATTCAATCGTTGATACGAAATACGAATGTTTCGATACGATTCAATCTTTTCAATTGTATTCGCTTTAAAAAATCGTTTTAGATTTCGACAAAAAAACGAGTTTAAAAAGTTCGCTTTTGTTTCGCATTTAAGCCGTGCGACAGCGACACTGAGAGAGAAAGCGACGGCGCTGATGTTGATACGGCGATGACGGCATCAAACGTCGTTGCGCAGCTTGCACGGATTGATCACGGTCAGTGATTTCAATGCGGTTTTCTCATGTCATCCGCAGACATTTAAGACTTCTGTGACATATTTTGGCGGGCATGAAGGCGTTTGTAGACAGAGACATATTCTAAATCGAGAGAAGAATAGCGTTCAGTAGATCTAATTTGCAACCCTCGCAAAGAAAAGAGGAAAATTAAAAACATGTCAGTACGGGTCGTGCGTAAAAAACTGTATTTACAATATTAATCCATTTGGAAAAAGTTGATCATTCTTCGTCCGACTGACTTACAATCGCAATTGTAAGGGAGTCCTTTGTATTTAGGATTTTGTCCTTGAATTTTCTGAATTTGATAAGCCTTCAAAATTATTAAATGAAATAAATAGAACTGATTTAAAAACGCCTGGATTACCGCCTGTTCTTTTTCAAAAAAACCAACAATAATAATGAAAACATATTTAATTAACTTTGACAGGTCCTTAAAAGTGACCTTTTATCTCACTTCATTTCCCCCCTCCCTCCATGTATCTATCATTTATCCTCTCTCACCGTTTTCAAGATCGACATTTCTTCTCCGTTTTTTGAATGATCTGTCATATTTGTCTCTATTTAAATATAACTGCTGTTTATTTAAAAACGCATGCAATACAAAACGATTCCTTTAAAAGCATCAGACGAATAAAACTAAAAAATAAATAAAAAAGAAAGAATTGAATGAGGGAGGCTTTGTAGATTGTAAAACCGACGACTATCGCCTTCAGAAGTCTTCTCCATGACACCATGAGTTGTCAAGAGTGTTGTTGTAGGCTAATGTAAACACATTGACCTCCCAAGTGAATGGAATGCAGGTGGCGAGTTTGAGTAAGTTTATTCAAATTTTTGGTCGCGCAATTTTTTGAAAGTGGAGTCGAGCCTTCTCTTGAATATTAATTTTCCAAAACCAATAGTTCTAATATTGTTGTTTTGGTTACGATGTTTCCGTCTGCCACTGACGTTACTGTCAATTATCTTCTTACTCTCTTTTCCCCCTTCATCAATTCTTATCGAGTCGAAAGCCCTCTGAGGATACACGAAATAGTTTTTGTCGGCTTCTTTGGTGCAAAGAATAACTGAAGTCTTTGATCGTAATTAAAAACATTATACTCAAAATCGATCTAGAGAAGCAGAACAAAACAGAAGCAATAGAAGCAGCGATAGAAAAGATTCATAATGACATGACCAAGAAATTAGAAAATTAGAAAATAAATAGAAGAATATTTATTAAAAAAACGGTAATTTAAACAACTAAAATATGAATTATTCATTCTGAAAATGATGCAATAATTCAGTGATGTCTTAAGACATGACATGTCACTTATCTTAAGAGAAAAATTGAGACAAGAATGAAAGAAAATTTTAGTCAGTCGTGGCGCGATTTGAGGGCAATCTCTTAAATACCTTTATGATTTCATTAATTAAATAGTTAAATTTTGAAAACTAAAACTACCCTACTTCAATTTTAGAAACTCGTGTCAAGAAATCAATCAATCCGTCACTTTGGTAATGAACTCTATTTGAAAATCGTAACAATGAACAAAATTTTAAGAGCTTCGGTCTCTAAAACAGCACTCACCTTATGGATCCTTCTGATCATTGTTTATGTTCTTCTTGTCAAAATTTTGTTAAGCTTTTTTGAAGGAAAGAAAAAAGTGGTTTAAAAATTATTGACATCGACAAAAACTCACATAATTCATAAAACATCGGGATTATTAATGGGCTAACGTTATGATAATGTTTGTCGCTTGAGAGTGTATTAATTAATTAGTTTTCTCTTTGGTTTAAACAAGGATACTCAGACTACTCAGACTACACTATTTATATCACGTGTCATTCGCCAAGTGCTTTCAAAAAGAAGAAGAGAAATATAGAGAAATTTAGAAAATGCTAAGCCTTGTCTCTGTTTCCTGGTTTTAATAAATTCCGCGGTCCGAACACAATTATTGCTAAAACCACTCTGGAGGCTTAAAAACAGACCTTCACCCTAGGCAACACACTCGTATGTAATAATTAAGACAACCAACAATAACCAAATAATATTGAAATTAATACCCTAATGTGGACCACCCGCACTCAGAAACCTTCTGATATTCTGGTGTCGGCTGGTGTTTAGCTCAAGGTTATCCTTTTTGTTTGGGATCCACGTCATAACGAACGGGTTCAAAACGCAACACTTGTGGGTTCCATTCATCAGTCAGAAAGTGAGTGAAAGCAGTCGTGGAGAGGAAGTGTTTGCGGTATCGCAGTCAACCAGCCGACCAACTAACCAACACCATCTCAAAAACCGTATAAAGCGGCCACCCAAATAATTTGTTCGTAAATAAAGTGAAAAGTAATAGAGAGTAAGGCAGAGAAGATAACATCAAGGAAGGCAAGAGAGGATGGAAGAAATTCTTTAGCAAAACTGTTTGAGGGTGAAATTTTCAATGAAACGCTGTCACGATGTTTGTCTTCATGAAAGGAGCCTGTCATTGTTGTTGTCCTTGCTGTTGGGTTTGTTGCTGTTGTTGTTGTTGGCATTACGGATGATTCTGATGATTTTATTGCTTCTATTAATGTCTTAAATGAAGTGCGCACTTAATTGTTTTGAGGATTATGTCCTTTCCTGACGCAGTGCGAATCATTTGTGGGTAACGCCTTCAGGGGTCTTAAGAAGTTTAAAAAGGTTCATGCTAATGAAGATGATGGGGAAGCACTAGAGAGTTGGAGGAAGAGGAGCTGGTTTAATATGAAATTTGGTAAAATTGAGAGAAAGAAGTGAAGCAATCCTGAAGAGTTGAATCAGTAGTAAGGCTTTATAATCGGTGCGGTCGATTTCAAATCCATCTGTTTCTCTTAGTGTTTGCACTTCTTCATGTATTAGTAGTTTCTTCTGTATAAAATATCTTTTGGACATCTTATAATCGCATACTTTGGATTATTTTACAAACAATTTTCAGCGCAGTGGAAGAAGAACAAAAGCTAGAAAGAATTCGGTTTAGTTTTCAATACGAAAAACGCTTTAGTGTTAACGTAAAACTTTCACGCAAAAAATAAATCATTTTTCATTAAAGATTTTTGAATAATTGTTACTTTTTATAAAGAATTATGAAAGAATCTTTACAGACTGATTTGAATCAGTCCTAAATGATTCTAAATTGATTTTCATTTTAACCAAATAATTTTAAGATACAAATAAAGAAAACTTGCCTCAATTCATTTATTTTTAAAGACAAATTTTCGAGCAATAACTCCTTCAAATAATTTCACACCAAGGCACAATACTTGAGTAATAAAGAGAACTTAAGCGAAAAGCAAAAGTAAAAAGAACTTAAACGCTTTTGTAATTTTCACCGAAAAGAGGTTCTGAAGTGAATTTTAGTTCTTTTATGCTCTTTTTAATATTCAGCAAAAAGAAAGCTCAAAAGCGATTCGTCATCATCATCATTATGATTGTCGTTAATAATCAAAAGGAAACGAAAACAAAACGTTTTAAAACGACAAACGAAAAATTATTTGTAAAACATTTTGTAACTGAAAACCGACAAAATGGCAACGCCAGAGCAGAGCACTTTCAAGGATCCGCAACACAAAAGCCACTGGAAAAATAAGAACAACTTCAATAAAAGCAACAACAGCAATAATGGCTGCAACAATGAGAACAAAAGCAACTACAAATAATAATAATAAAAATAATAATAATACTCATAATAATAAAAATAAAAATTATAAAAGTAACGAGAATGGAAAAAGTACTTTGAAACAATAACTTGAACGATTTCTGAAAAGTTTCTTGCAAAAGGAACGAGAACAAACGAGCGAATAAACAAAACAATACGAATAAACGAAAAATAAAGAACGACGAGTGGAAAATATTTAATTGTTTTGAGTTGATGATCGTTGGGCAGCCTGAGAGAGAGAGAGAGAGAAAGAGAGCGAATGAATGAGCAGACGTAAAAATATCAATTACGTGTTTCCAGGGGTGGGAAGAAGGGAGAGCATAGTAAGTCGCAAAATGGCCGACCCGAGACCATTCATGAGGATATGCCTTGCCACACACATGCACACTCATGCCACCACATTCTATACAATATAACAAAGTATTTTATTCGTTCGCTTCGTGGCGTTCATTCGAGTATTTAAAAGCTGGATCAACCGAACCTCCGAACCGCCCAACCGACAGATGAAACAAATAATTCAATTGAAATCAACTCATTTTCAGTTTAGCTTTTGTTCTCAATTGCGCCCAATAGCGAATACACACCTACAGGAAAACGCATGTACACACACAGACACACTTGCATATTATGCAAGAAAAAATTTAGGGTTCTCCCACCGTTCGTCCTGCGTCCTACAGACAAACGGACTTATTTTTTCACTTTCCCCTTCAATTTCATATAACCGTATTTTTCACCCCTCTGCTGAATTTTGAATTCTTTCGAATCTCGAATTTTTCGAAACGTTTAGCGTAACTATACGTCATCGATTGTCCGGAAGCAGGGCTGGTAGACTTCAAAAGATCCTAAAAAAATAATGATTTCAATTTGATTACGCGCGACCAATCAAAAGTTTCAATTACTTTTGTATTAAAATGATTCAACCTCTTTGCGATACGCGCGAGCAATTCTACTGCGTGTCGAAGGAGAAAACAAAGGAAAGAAATAGAGGTGGAAAGAATAAAACAAAACTTCAATAAACTGTAATTTAGGGGTCCTTGAAGGACTTTCAATAAATTAGTTAGGATACTCAAAGGAGGATATTCGTTTTGTTGTTATCGGTACTTTTTTGAAAGTTTCATTGTGTGATATCGGTTAAGTCGTTGTTCTCAGGGACACCGGGGGAAGTATAATTTTTAATTTCATTTTTTTGGGAGATTCAGAGGATTGACTGATTATCTTCTGTCCGACCTCGAATATCAAGCCAGAACTGTTTCTGGATTTTGTGGCGATACTTACATTCGAAATGAGATTGGAAAACGGAAAAAATTTTACATCACCAATAATGATGTTACGAAAAATAAATTAATAGGTTAAGTCTTGTTTTATGCCGCACTCTCGATAACTGTATATACTTAGGGCTTCCGTTTGTAACGCATTAGACGCATTCCGTTTCTAACGCATTGGCCAGAACAGATAAGGAAGAGTATATATATATATATATATATATATATATATATATATATATATATATATATATATATATATATATATATATATATATATATATATATATATATATATATATATATATATATATATATATATATATATATATATATATATATATATATATATATATATATATATATATATATATATATATATATATATATATATATATATATATATATATATATATATATATATATATATATATATATATATATATATATATATATATATATATATATATATATATATATATATATATATATATATATATATATATATATATATATATATATATATATATATATATATATATATATATATATATATATATATATATATATATATATATATATATATATATATATATATATATATATATATATATATATATATATATATATATATATATATATATATATATATATATATATATATATATATATATATATATATATATATATATATATATATATATATATATATATATATATATATATATATATATATATATATATATATATATATATATATATATATATATATATATATATATATATATATATATATATATATATATATATATATATATATATATATATATATATATATATATATATATATATATATATATATATATATATATATATATATATATATATATATATATATATATATATATATATATATATATATATATATATATATATATATATATATATATATATATATATATATATATATATATATATATATATATATATATATATATATATATATATATATATATATATATATATATATATATATATATATATATATATATATATATATATATATATATATATATATATATATATATATATATATATATATATATATATATATATATATATATATATATATATATATATATATATATATATATATATATATATATATATATATATATATATATATATATATATATATATATATATATATATATATATATATATATATATATATATATATATATATATATATATATATATATATATATATATATATATATATATATATATATATATATATATATATATATATATATATATATATATATATATATATATATATATATATATATATATATATATATATATATATATATATATATATATATATATATATATATATATATATATATATATATATATATATATATATATATATATATATATATATATATATATATATATATATATATATATATATATATATATATATATATATATATATATATATATATATATATATATATATATATATATATATATATATATATATATATATATATATATATATATATATATAAAGTACAAAGAATGCTGAACATTTCTATATGATACCTAGGCTTGTTGGTTGGTACGTATTTGCGTCAGCAGTCCTATAAAGATTATACATTTCTAGAAATTACGAATTTGTTTTATGGTACAATTCATAAGACATACAATTTATGATACAGTATGATGAAGCCTACAATTGTTTGTTAATCAATTGTTGATTCAGTGTTTTTGTTCTTGTTTGCTGTTTTTTTCAACTGAATCTTGAACATCGTTTTCTTGTTTGACTGTCAATTGGCAAATGCAATGATACTTCGCCATACAATTTTCGTTTCTTAGAGGTTTTTGCCATTTAGCCCTTTTTTACATAGTGAATGCTTGTATTTTTACCTCCTTCAGAAAGTAATTCTTCAAACAGAATTACAAATAATGATAAAAACGCTGTTGCTTCTTTTCTGATTTTATTATACATAATCCACGAATTAATTGCGGCCAAATTTAGAAGAGTGTAAAATACTTTTTTCCACCACTTGCAAGATTTTGGTCATCATCATACAGACCCATTAGCTGGTAGGCACGATCAACGCCGCACAGATTTTGTTGATAAAAGGCAATTACTTCCAGACAATCAAGAGTTATCTTTTAACCTGATTTTATGGTTTCTGAAACCTGAGTGACATTTGTTTTGTGGAAATTACTGATAATGGATACTTCTTCTCTATCATGCTATTTGGAATATAGTCAACAAGTAGAAGAACAAGGAAATACAACGCGTTTTAGTTTATCTCTTACCAACGGTAAGTTTTTTCGATTAGTCATTACATTTCCCAGGGCAGGATATTTTATTGTTTGCAAGAAATTAACGCATGTAAAAAATTGATCAAAACATAATACGACGTCATCTTCTTTTATTGTCGATACGAGCTTGGTTACGACGCGTTCCTTCTAATCCAACCATGTGATCAGATTTTTCAGTATCCTTACCAGTAAAAATATTGAAATCATATCCTGTAGACGAATCGCGTCGGAGCCACAATTTAATAGCTTGTGTGGTTGAATCTAACAGCATGTACTGCACTGCTTCAAAAAAGAACGCCCAACAATTTCGTCATGGACTCGTCCATACTTTTTTACGTAGTATCAGTGACTAGATACTCAAATGGATCAGTCGACTAGATTATTAATATAATATCTTCTCGAAGCATCATTAAGCTTTTCTGGAGAAGCCAAATATAATCATAATTTTGATGCAAGTACTAAAAATCTATCTCGCGAAATAACTCTACGCGTTTCTTCATTTCCCAAGGATTCTTTATACTCCAATAGTTTTTTAAACTGGGATGCTTATTGTAAGATATAATAAAAATCGTACCAATCACAATTTGTTGTTAATCTTTAACTGTCATTTTATCTAGTCCTTTTCTAGTTATATCGGCAATGTTTAGGCGCTTAATGGTATGATTTGTATTCAAGAGGTTCCGTGAGTAAGGGAACATTTTTTGAAAAGTTTGCATTGGTGATAAATTTATCGTAATATTATGAGATAATTCACAATCTCGTTTAGCTGGTACTTTTTTAGTGGGTACGAATTGGCTAGTAGGTAGTAATTTCTTCATGAATGTTTTGCTGTAATGTATCTGATTCATGGTCAGATTGATAATTTTCCGAAGATAAATCCGTGTTTGTGCTTTGATCAGATGGTTCATACCCAGAAGAAACTGGCTTAGAAAATTGTTCTTTTAGCATTAGTGCTTTCAATTTATGCTCCCTAAGTGGCGTTTTCATATAAGATCTAAAAAAATAAAATAAAAATATAATTTTACTTAATTTATCATATGTATATTCTACAAATATTTCAATAATTTATATTAATTATTATTAAAAAATGATATTAATAAATGTTACTAAACATGATAAATATTTTATAGTTTTGATAGTTTTATAGTTTTATTTTATATTTTTATTTATACTATTTTATAGTTTTATATAATGATAGAATACTGAGCGTATTCGTGAACCGAAATATTGAACCCGCAAGCCAAAGTATTGTATTCAAAACAACCAGAAACAACTAGAAATCCCGATCGTAGAATTCCGAACAAATAATACAAGACTACTGTTTGAACGAGTTGAATTTTGACGAATTAAATTCGGGAGTTTTTCGAGAGTGTTGCGGGATTTCGTCGTTCGGGATTTTATTAGCAATTATAGGAATCATGAAGACTGTTCAGCAAATGTTAATTAACATATTCCTTTACAGTGTCTTTCGGGTTAACAGATATTAATTCGGAATTATTTCGGATACTTGAATAATATATTTCTCGGAATGAAGTGGCAAATTGGAAAAAGTACGTTGTTTGTATTTTTTTTTTTGGTTTTGCTAGGTAGTGATACTGTTGTTGTTGTTGTTTCCTTTAATATTAATTTGGTTCCACTTCTTAGCCAAGCTGTAACCAATCATGTCGGCGGTTACGATGGGTCCTTCTAGTTAAGATTTTTGTATCCTGCCGAGTTTCATTGAACAATTTTTTTAAGTTGTCTTCCGAATACGCGATTTTGCGCTGAATTTTTTTTTATTTCTCGATAAGTTCTTCAACGATTGATGTGGAGAGAGGGTGAGAAGGGGAAAGAGATGGAAGGAGTGAATTAAATTCCTGCCGTGTTTGAATTAACAAACCGAGTGGTAATCGTATACGACAATAATTATGATAATGATAATGATGAGGATAATTAGTAGAACGACGATGAAGGCGATGTTAACAAGTATTTATTTCATTGTTCCTCCACGATAACTTACAGGTAAAAACTACTGTTCAAAAAATTTCTCATTTACTGAAGCAAAACCGTTGACGATTCTGATGCTTAAGCGCTCGCGATCGAGTAGCAGGATCGCTGCGGTTATCCAATATGGCCGGCCACAATTCATTGTCGGTACGAATGAAAACGAAGGGGCGGTTTAGTTAGTTTTTTATAGTTCCAATACAAAAGATAGAAATAGAGAGGGAGCGAGAAGACAGGAACTCAAAGGGAGCACAAGAGTAAAATTAAAGCAAAACGCGTGCGTGCGCTCTAGAAACGATTGAATAAGAAATGAACTTTTTCAATAACAAAAAACTGTTTTATTTTATTGTTTGAATCTATCTCAACCGCTATTATTAATCTCTTTTATAAATGTTCGCTTTCAAAGCAGGTGGGAGTTGTGCTGAGGGAGGAAATTGCAAGAGTATTCGTTGAAAGCGTAGGAGAAAACGAGATGGTGCTAATACGCTTTCAATAAATAAAACTTCTCTAACTTCGGTACAATCGAGTTTGCCTGATTTTAATTTCTTTATATTTCCTAAATTCTTTCCCCTCCTTGATTTCATCCCTTCCAACGCCCTTTCCAGCATGTGTTTATTCATTCATTTCCTTTAAAGACTTTGTAATTGATATTTCCTTTTCATCGCAATAGCTTCTTTTTTCATTTATTATTATTATTATTATTATTATTATTATTATTATTGCTATTACTGCTATTACTGCTATTGCTATTGTGACCATTATTACTACGAGTGTTATGGCAAATGCTATTTGGTTTTCCATTGTTCGTTTTTTTTGTTTGTTTGAAGAACTTCGATGCGTATCCGCTTCGTTTTTTCCAGATTGTATAAATCGAATAATCATCAATTATCCCATTAAATTGTCGCGGTTAAAGAAAATGGTATCGAAAAAGATTTTCAACAAAAGACTAATTGAAGTCGTGGATGAATTCAATAAAACTATTAAATTTCCAGATATCTTACAGATTTCAATCCGAGCAATAATTTTTGTTTTTTGTTGAATTTCCGACTTTACATTTCGTCAAATTAATAAAACTATCTTCTATTTCTCGGAGGAATCGGATAGACGAAGTATCTACGAAATGCTCTTTTATATTATTCCTTTTTCACCAATAGATACTTTTGTTTTTTTTTTTCTAATAAATCAATTATTTTATTTTGATTTTGATAAACATTTTCATTTAAAGGAAATGCATTTCATTTGCAAAAGAATTTTGAAATGAAGAACATCGAGAGAAGAAAATGATGAATGAATATTTGAATCGTTCTTCAACAAGAAGAAGAAATTCCTTATAAAATCTATTACACGCTATCGAAATGGCATAATAAAAGGTATCTACCATAAATGAATTTCTTCTTCATCAATTTCTTCTTCTTCAAGAGAGCGATAGAAAGGAGGGGGAGAGATGGCTAGAGGGGTGGGAAGTTTGGGGAAATGAATGAATAGACTAAGGAAGGATAAATGGACGGACAAAGCGACTGTTGCAGGGCATACTTAGGATAACCTCACTTCAAATTCAACCTCGATGATTTGTCCTGGATGGCATTGAATACCTTCGGAAAGTCTTGTCATGTCTTGAAACCCTTTCATCGGCATTCAATTCAGCTGCCGTTTTATTTTAAATACAATATTAATGAATTTCGATTTCTCTGTCTCTCCCGAAAAGGTATGCAAGCAGTTTAGTACGGAAAAAATGATATTCTGCGCTGATATTGTTTTCACGTTATGCTTCTTCTTCCTCCTCAACTGATTCTCGTTCTTCTCGTTCTCGTTCTTCTTTCGACTCTTGAATTTTGTATAAAGAACTTACGGTTCACTCGAAAGAATACGAAAAATAAATTTTTAAAAGAAAGCAAATAATAAAAATATATCAAAGTTCTGAAGAATTCGTTATTCATCCGGCGGCATTCCACATAAAGACTTAAAAGATAAAAAGATGTGGCCAGACTACTGGATTTAATTACAAAATAAATATGAAAAAAAAATTTATTTGAAGAATACAAAAAATAGCTTTATCTTGCTGAGAGAAATTTCAAAAAATATGAGAAATATTTTTGAAATATGAAAATTCAGAAAACAATTCCATTTAAATTATAATATAGTTCAAAACATAATAAAAATTATTACTTCGTGACAAAAATATCAAAATATTAACCCTTTCATATTGCTCGTGATTACTCTTTTAGATCTCGCTCTCATTTCTTAGAAATTTTATTTGTCTCTTAGAAAACATTCCTTTACAAGATCCTTCACAAGAAATAATTCTGATAAATTAATTAATTCATTATTGTCAATGCCTTAACTTTCGGCCAACATTCTTTCAGCGATTACGACGGCATACTTTCATTTCGATTAACAAAAGTTTTCTATTAAATATCTCGTCAAATCGTTTTCACATCATTTGCCAAATTTTCGCACGTACTCGCGCTGAAGCATCTTTTACGGGCAAATAAAAATGTCTCGAACTCTTTATCCCCGAAACGCTCTTACTCGAAGTCTTTAAATCATTCCCAAGGAAATTATCTTTTAATGAATTTATTAAAAGTATGCTTTAATCACATTCAGAATGGATACGAAAATATTCAAGAATATTCAAATAAAAAAATGTTCTTTCCATAGAAATTTGTCTTAAAAAACATTAACACACACATATATATGCACAAATGGTAAGAATATTGGAAGAAATGATTATTTGCTACAAGAAAAATGTTAACCAAAAATACCGTTGCTGGATATAGTCGAAGGATGAAAAGGATATATGTCGAAGGACGAAGCAAGAAAGAATTTGCGAAATTATGCAAATGTCACACGATATACAACAAAATTTTGCGCATGCATGTTTCAAATGACTTTCTTCAATTCATTCCTTCTCGCCTCTTTCCATTCGTTCATCTTTCCTTCACCAAAACCCACCAGATTGACCAGTTTACGCCCCCAATCCCGGCACCGTTTATTGCGCTCAATGATATTCCTTGAATCTTCTCCAATGGTTTATTTTATGACTTCGAACTCTTTCAAAATGTTGTCATAAAAGATACAAAGCAATAAAATTTGAATAAAATTTTAAATAAAATGCAAAGAATTTTTTCCATAAAGTTCAGCCAGAATGAAAAAAATGAGAAATCTCCCAAAAAAAAAGATAAAGTGTAGACGCGATAAAATGAATTCAAAAGAGTTGGCGTGAAAGGTTGTTCGTGATTCAAAAGGTTGTTCGTGATTGCTGCTACTTCGATGATTCAAGCTTTTAATTGAAATACATTTTCTGATGAAATAAAGAAGACTTGTTGGTCTCTGTGTTGAAAAAAGCGTGTGAAATATTGGTAAGAAATCGAGGTGTGAGGGAGCCAAGAATAGACTAAACAAGAAAGCATAAAACCTAACAGTTAGATAATTGCTGCTCGCAAGGTCGAGTCTTCACTGTAACTCCATAAGAAAGGGCAATGATAAGACGATGATGAAGATTCAATCGACGATAAACGTGTACCAGCCGTAACAGAGACAAACGTTATTGTATCATTATAATCAAAAAGAATCTGTTTTCAATGGTAGAAAATAAATAATTATAAAAAGGGAAGATTTTTAAGGAAATTATTACAAAAAATGTAATAATTTGACGACAAATCCTTTTCTAATAATTGGTAGCGCACTTTGGTCCTTAAGGGTCCCTTTGAAATTAAGTTCTCTTTAATAGTTCTTTCGTGTTTCTGTAAAACGATCTAATTCTTTCTTTTATCTTTCTCCCTCTCTCTCTCTCTCTATCCCTCTCTCACACTAACTCTCCCCAATGCTCGCATTTGCCTTTTGTAACAAATTAAATCAAATCGTCAACACTAAAGCCGTTAAGGATCTATTATTTATTATCTTCCCATCGGCCAAGGGACCACTAAACCCCACCGCCGCGCAATGAAACGTCTGGTGTTCATTTCCTTCGATTAACGATCTCCTTTTGGAGAAATGGGTTCATAACCGTGCGGGTGCGTCTGGTCATGGGTTTATTATTTGTTAAGGGTAAAGCGAGCGGGTCGTGGGTTGCGGCCGTACCAGCTTATGAAATTGATTCGTTAGTAATTTTTCCGAAGTCGAAAGAAAGAAGACGAACGAGAGAAAAAAGGGCAGAATTGTGGCAAAAGCCGCAGCGAGCAAATAAAATTTGTTACGGTGTTTGGTGTTTAACGTGTCACCCGCAGACATCGGCCGCATCATTCGACCCAAAGCGATGAATATTCTTCTACCCCAAAAAACACGAACACCATACCTTTACACATTTACCTATACACGAACGAATACCTTTACAGCTATCTACCAGTGTTGCTTCTTCGTGAGTGTTGAGTTTTGTTCGTTGACTGAGTGACTGACTGATTTAATGACTCGCTGAGTTATTGAGAAGGGTAGAATGGAATTGCGTCAGTATTGTTATTGTTTTTGTAAATGTTGTTCAAGCCTGAGAAATTTGGTGTCGTTTGGTGTCTGGTGACCGTGTGGAGCAGAAGGGTAGAAAATGTCAAATTGTAATTTTATTCTCCAACAGATTGCATTCACATCAGTTCAAGATTGTTGTTGGGGTCGGTCGAGGAGTTAGTCAATAAAGGATGAAGGACAAATTCTAGATACAATTCAGACTGAATCGTATTTTTATTGGTTCCGTAATAAATTAATAAATAATGATACGATTCTCACAACGAGCTGAAGAATGTTTGTTGTTAAATAACGGTGGGGGAGGGAGGTATGGTGGTTTTTCTGAAAGGATTTTTTAATGAAACAAATTAGAGCGAAGCAACAAATATTGAGAAAATAAACAAAGAGAAAGCAGAACTGTTCAATATGCCCTTTTGGCCCCTCCAGTAATTCGCAATCTTAATAAACGTTAATTTCCCACACCGATCCTCCCATGTCCTCAAATGTTTCCCATATGGTTTTCATTGTATGTTTCCACACAATTCTTTCCATCTGATATCATTATGCTTTGTATTTTTTTAATAATATTAAATTAGAAATTTGAACAATTGAAAGAAAGTGTTCCCGAATTTGAAAAAGCCTCAAGTGTCCTTTTGATCCGATTCACGTTTCCTGAATTGTCTTTTCAATTGGCAACAAACAGGAAAAAACACAAGCAACAGACCGTCATGAATATGACAAGTTATTTCACCCTCTTTCATTCCAAACGGCCCGATCATTTCGAAAAGGATAGATGTCAATGAAGAGTTAGTTATTCGCTCAGCTCACTTGGTTGCGGTTTGTCGTTGTTTGTTTTTGTTAAGGTTGTTTGTTCCTTTGTTTGTTTCTTTGTGGTTATTTCATTTATCCGGTACGCATCCATATAATAGTGCGATGGTACGAGGAGTGATATCCAGCCCATGCCACTGTTTGTGTTTCCGGTCATTTATTTTATTATTAAGAATTATTCACGGGCTGAACCTCAGGCAGGAACAAAGTA
Source organism: Physocephala rufipes (assembly GCA_963966595.1). Classification (NCBI taxonomy): domain Eukaryota; kingdom Metazoa; phylum Arthropoda; class Insecta; order Diptera; family Conopidae; genus Physocephala; species Physocephala rufipes. The sequence continues at coordinate 1,552,435 of OZ016501.1, read as the reverse complement.
ATACAACTATGCTAAATATGAGGCTAGTCCCAGAAGTAATTGTTTTGGTGCTTATGTGCCGATCGATTTGAAAATATAATGATTGCTTATATATTTTGTGATTTAGGTTTGTTATAGTTTTTATACATTTTTACAGATGTTTTATACAGTTTTGTGTAAGTTTGTTTTCGTTTATTTGATTGTGTTTAAGCTTGAAACCGACACTTTATATTGTACTCTCCTGCCTAGAAAACTGTTCTCTCTTTAGGATGAATCAACTCAAAAACACTCATTCCTGTGAAATATTGCCGACACTCTATGGAGACTTACTTACGATAATCTGCTTCTTCTACTCAGAATAATGGCTATATTTCGTATTTAAATTTTCAGTGAGTATAAAAAAATACATCCTTTTCCGTAATGTCTGTAAGCTCGTACACTTTCCAAAACGGCGATCGTCCAAAGCACTTTTGTGAATTCTCCTCATAATTGAAATTCTGCCTTCGGTATTACTTGAATCGAGGGAGGACACTCCACTACCGTGGAATATTACTTGGTTTTGACAATCGGGCGATTTCAAACGGAAATATTCATGCACATATTCCTGACGAATTCCACTCACTTTCACAAGTTTACTGACGGGCGTTCACTAATGGCTACCGTAGGAGTAATAAACTAAGTAAAGGTTTCAAACCTGAAATTTTATCTTTCAAATGCTGACACTCAGTATCAAACCCTTACCTGGTAGTTTGTGTGTGAGTCAGGTCGATTAATTTTGAGACTAACCTCGTAATAACGCGCTCAGAAAGATTGCTATTAAGAACGTAGGCGGTTTAATTCATCATATTGAGCACTTTCCCAATATGTCGTAACCGGGAAGTCATCATGCAAATCATGTGCACTTACCCCTTAGAGTCCTTTAGATACTTCAATGCCTAAATTTGGATTGTCCAACACTGCAATTTGACATTATGGGTTAATGTTTCATACCCTTAACAAAACCAAGAGGTCGAAACAAACATAATCACGGTTTTTTAATAATTTCGAAATTTATTTAATTTTTAAATTATTTATGATTTATTAATTTTTATCAGATCACGGTGTTGTTTTTCCATAATGTATTTTTGTATACAATAGAAATTTGTTTTAAAAAAGTTTTTTTTTATAAATACTTTTATTTTTGACTTGACTTGAGTTAGTTCCACAGTGAGAAATTTTTTATTATTCAAAAAAAAGTTTCAAACTTTTAAAATTTTCAATACTTTCAATAAACATTTCGAAAACATTTACATAATGTTATTTATTGTTGAATTTCATTTAAAATTTTATGACAATAAAAAAGTGTTTTTCATTTCGTTGGTTTCCACAAGGGCAAAGTGAAAGACGGGCAACGCGGTACCAGTAAGCAGGATGAAGGATGGACAAATGGTCCGGCAAAAGTTGGGATAAAACAGAGGCAGAAGGCCACAGACTATCAAAATAATGGTTCTGAATACTAAGCTCTGCCGGATTGTCACGTTGGTTCTTGTCTATAAAAACCAATTTGAACTCTTGCGCGACATTATTTGTGTTGAATAAAAAGATGACAGGGAGCACTATTGTGTCTTCTTGATCTCTATAATTTATTTCTTTATCAATATAAAACCCACTCGTACGAAAGTATGTGTTCTAAGAGCCCTCCCAACACCTTCGTATGCAGGATGAAACAGATGACCCGACAACGGCAATGCGGCAATGCAAGTGTCGCGTCAGGTCAATTTGTGCTCATAAATTATTTCAATTCTTTTCGAAAAATTGTTTGGCAACAATCTGTTTTGGTGACACTAATCCTCTGACACTCAGATTAACAGGATACGATGGTTCAGCGCCAAATATCCTGACAACAATAAACACAATAAAAGGATGCGCTCACCCCGAAAATTCCATTGAAAAACGTTTTTTATGGGCGACACGTGCGCTGCGGGTTACGCTTTATTAATAAGTTACAAAATTTTAAAATTATCGCAATAACTATGACGATGGCAATGACAGGGGTGGATCGCGAGAAGTTCGGCGGTGGGGCAGGGTGGTTTCAAAACTGACAAAAAAGAGAAATTGGTTTCAGGATACCACACAGTGATATTCGATGGGTGGTGAACAATAATACAATTTAAATTAAATTTGCTTCCCCTTAAAATTGAAAAAAGCAAGAAAATCGGCTGGAAGGAAGGTGGAAGGGGGAAGGGGGGTTTATTAAGACATTCCATATGTTTAGATTTTAAACAGAATTCAATTAGAAAGAACAGGAAGATATTGCGTGAAGGATTAGTAAATAATAAAAAAGCAGACTGATGATAAACTCATTTATCAATCAAGGAGTGGGCTGCTTTCAAGGACTATTTCCAACCAGGAGGAACTGAGAAGAGGAATTTGTTAACAATTGATTAAATAATAAAGTTTCGGAAGAGATGCATCCATTTGGTGTCTCTGACTCGAATGAATTTATTTTAAAATCGTTATTTAGTTTCACTAAAATTAAAATAATTTCTTTTAAGTTCTAATTTATAATGAAACAATTTTATAAAATGAAATAAAAGTATTTTTCATTAAAAATCAAAAGTATTTTTCATTAAAAATAATTTCTTATTTTTAAAATTTTAATATAAAATAAATTATTTCTTTTAAAATTCACAAAAGAACACCAAGAACAGCCCCAAAAATGAAGAAATATTTCGAAAATTACACGAAATCTGTTTTCAATCAGACCACTAAAGAAGGCGGGATGGGGCGTCACAGGAGTGAGAACTCTTAAGGCGCTGCCCTCAGAACACAATTAGCATCAACGTCATCATCATCAGTGATTATATTAATGCGAGAACAATAGGCACAATTTCAATATCACCAACAGCAACAGGAGAACATTAACATCAGCGACTATAACAATAGTACCAACAACAACAACAACACCTCAACAACAATATCAACACCCGCAGCACTCGTAAATCAAGTTGTTATGGTTCCGGTTCCTTGAGTACAAAATTTAATTCAAATTCATGCGAAATGTTTTTGTTGCGAAATGTTTTGCCACAAAATCAAGTCTGTTGCTATCGTTGGTATTGTTGCTGCTGCTGCTGTTGCTGTGTTTGTTGTTGTTGTTGCTTCCTCTTGATTATGCTTTTGTTGTTACAGCGCCGCCAGATAACTCTTCAATTGCAATTGAAACAATAGACTTGGCCGGCACAAAAGGATTCTGTGCATGAATTAACTTCTTCTACTGCAGTTGACTGTCAACCCTGTGGTGTTGACCCCCGTCTACCCCACCGAATTCCCCCAAAACCCATTGAAGCGATTCAGTTAGAAGCGATTTAGAAGAGGTTGTTACGTAAACCACAAATTTGGGATAGGGCAGGTTTAATCCATGAATATCACAGTCCGTATGTGTGTATGTGTATGTGTGTGTTTTGGTTTGTGTAGGTGTATATGCACGTATGTATCCAAGTGTGTGCGTGTGATTTTGTGTGGCATTCAAATGAGTATTTGTGTCAGTATCAGTCTCGTTGATTACCTCTATATCTTCGTCAAACCTTCCTGTGACTCGCCCATTGACCACTGGCTCCACCTGTTCTTTCTCCCTCTCGCGCGCGCTCTCTCTCTATTTCTTTTGTGTATCCTCTTTCTCTCTCCATCTTATGTTGTCTATCTCACTTTTTAATGGCCTGCATTGTCCATTAATTTTATTATTTTTACATCGATGATTGTTTTCATCAATAATCGAGTTAGCCCATTCCGGAATCCTCTGTATTTAATCTGTAAGATATTCCAAGGTCTTTGTGCTGCGGGTGGTGATTTCGATGGTGCACTCATTGGTACTAGCACTTGTGCCAGGATGAGTCTTTCTTTTATTCTGCCTAGCAATCAAGAGAGCTATTTTGTTGGCGAGAGCGCTCTGCAGATTAAATTTAAATACAATTAATACGTTTGTGAGAGTTTAGTAAGTCTGTATGCATTGCAGTTGGTGTGGGTGTGTGCGTGCCAAACCTTATGATGGTAACCATCCAGTGGATACGCTCGTTACCGCTAATTGGCCGCAACAATTAGTACGCCACACAACCCATCGTTTCACTCCTTTGGGCTCCTTGAACCACAAATTGAGTTAATGTAATATATTATTATTTTAATTTTTAAAAGCTTTTTAATTGTTTTTATTTTAGGTTAAGAAGATAATGATTTCAGATTTCACAATGGAGTGGCTTTTGGTCATTTTGGGAATATATATTGGGAATATATATTTATATTGATTTATTTAATACACCAATTTAGTAAATGGGACTGCATTTTCCAGAATCAAATTAAATTGTTATAAAACCAAATTGATGGAAAGCGGAGATCACGGAAACCTCCTTGCAGTTCATTCACACTCATCCTTCCTGATGATTTTTACGGGCTTTGCTTGATATGATTGATTTAAAAAGATATCACTACCACAATTCTCGAAGTGTATTCAAAACTAAACCTCAATCCTTTTCCACCCTCTTGAGGTCCGTTTGCTTAACAAATGTTTACCGAATCAATTACGGGTTAATTCATGCTTATCACAAGATACTTAACAACAAGAGAAGCATTATCTTTTATTTTTTTTCCATTTATTTATTTAGATGATATTTGCAGCCAGTCCTAAAAGAAATAAACCAAAGTACAATCCTTCCATCATAAAGCGAATTATTTGTGGTCGTTTCAATTGTTCTGTTCACAAAAAAAGAACAAGAAGAAACAAATTGTTGAATTACAAATACAATATAATGCAATTCAATACAATAAAAATAAGAAAATGAATCCGTTTTTGGTGGATGAAGGAAAAAATAATGTGTCGTTGTATTGCTTAAAAAATGGGTTTATCTCGGAAAAATCGCCCTCGAGCGAAACGAATAAACCAAGGATAATTCAATACAATAATAAAATTTACAATAAAATCTAGAGCAGCCGCACCAGCAACAACAACGACAACAAAAATGATAAGAACGATAAGAACGGTAACAATAAATACAACAAACCATGAGAATGTATATTACAATCTGATAGATCTAGAAAATATGTGCATACTTAAGTTCAGAAATCCATAAGCCAACGAGGGAAAAGAAAGGTAAAGCATATGCCAAAGAAAGGAAGAACAAGAAATTGAAAATGTAAACAACAATAAAAAGTGTAGACCAAACGAAGAAACGAGCCTCCCATCGATGAAAATACAAATAAAAATATTACGATTGAGATGAATTGAATTGTACAGATGCAGATACTTGTACGAATATGATGGAAACGAATCCACTCAAGTGTTGTCCTTGCTGATGTTGGCTCTATTGCATTGTTGTTGATGATGATGATACTGCTGCGATTGTTTGCTGGTCTAAGGAGATCCAAAACGAAGGCACCCAATAATGAAAAAGAAAAACGATTCATACCCACACACACGCACACACATATACATGGATACCTATGTGCTTGGATGCAACCATGCGAGTCCTCGCGGCCTAACTCTTAACCCTTGGTTATTTGCACTTAAATGGATAACAACCTTTAGTACGATGCGCCCCCCACCACGAGAGTTCGAGTTCAGATTGTTATCTTCCAGTGCCATCCCCCCGCTGGCCGAACCCTTTTGTAAAATTGTTGCCTTTTTGCGAAATCAGCAAACACTCGAGGATATTGCTGTTTGCGTTGTTAAAACGTAATTGCAAACAATTTAAACTCACTTCAATTTAATTGCAGTTTATTTGCAACACTGACTGCGGTAGTTTTCGCTCTCTTCCCGTCGCACACCGAAAACAATAAAGACCCGAGATGCCTTCGATGAGTGAATGTGTGTGTATGCAGTGTAGTTTTGCCTCGGGTTTCAGAGTTATTTTGTGAGTTTATTTGTTACTTCCTTTCTCCCCCTCCCTCTCCCTCTCAGACAAATACATTTTCCTTTCTTTTCTCTCTGCCACCTCGTCGTGGTTTTCTTTGTGTTGGCCAACAAAGGATTTCGTTAAGACTTTGTGCTCGGTAACACCTTTTCTTTGTTCCTTCGGCCATCGCTCAAGAGTTTCGTCGATTTTTCATTCTTATTTCGATTGTAATTGTAGTTTTTCTTTTCCTTCCACTTTTAGTTTTGTTTTAGAATGTATTTGCGATGATAATAATGATAGCATTATTAGAAAATTACGTCTGGAACAAAGAATTCCACACAATTTTAATTGTTCAGTTTATTTAATTTATCAGTCAATACATCAATCAATTAATCAGTTAATTTAATTTTGACGGACAACAAATATTGCGTAAGAAAAATTTAATAATTCTAAATTAAATCAATTTAATCAATAATTTAATCAATATTTAGCACTTTTTACAATTTTATCTAAAACTGGAATTATTTCACTGCAAGACGCTCAACTTCGGTGAAGGCTAAAATTTGAAAAATGTCGCTTCCTCGAGACTCGGAGCAGTTAAAAATTGCCGTTACGTCGAAGTTTCAACTATTAAAAAATTCCTTTTGTCAACGTTTTCGGGAGATAAACTGACGGATTGATGTCTGATGTAAATTAGCGAAGTGTTGATTGGTCGGGGGAGGGAGTAGGGGAGGTCGATCAAGAGGGAAATTCGAAGTTCTGGAAGAAAATACAAAGTTTTAGAGCGCACAGAAACTTCAAAAGAATTTTTTAATTTTGCTCTTCATGGAGGGCGTGAGACACCGTTCACTCTCTCCCTCTCTCTCTCTATTATCCTCTCTCTTCCTTTCTAGGAAACTTTGTTAGCAAGAACATATTTTACCTTTTTTCCGTTCACTCCTTTGGCTTTCTTTTCTTTCTTTTTATATTTTTTTATCGTTTCGAAATTAATGAAGAGAATTTAAATTATTATTTCACTTTTATAAACCTCCGTTCATTACAAAATGGTGAAAAGCGAAGAGAATAGACAGTGAAAAGTGAAGGAAAAAGGGAGTAGAAATGTGGCAAAAGTAGCGAGAAAGGAACTGAAAGAGAGGAAGTATTTAGAAAAGAAATTTCCATAATTAAAAGCAATTAGCGCAATTAAAAGCACTTGAGCTCCATCAAAATCCAATAGATCACCTTACCCCCTTCAGCACTGCACCGATCTTTAACGGCAACCCTAATCCAAGTGAAAACGCATATACCATTTAACGCATTCAGCCGAAAACGCCCTTTCCATCACACCAATCACCAACTATCACCACAAAGAACCGCCGACAGTCTTTAAAAATTCCTCAAGAGCGAGTCCTTCTAGATTCCCCACTTGGTTCCCACTCGATTCCCACAAAGATATAATAAATAACTTATGCACAATTTAAGGAAATTTTTGTGAAAAAAATGCTAGTACTTAATTATAAAAAATCGGACAGAAAAAATTACTGACCACGCGTCGAGCACGCTGCTTTTTAAGTAGATTCTAACTGAAGTGATGGCAATGTTGGTGGAAGGGTGAGTTGTTGATGAGGCGGGTTCTGGTGTTGGTCGAGCCCGCAGTTTGGGTGAGAACATTGCCTGTGGTAAATACCGTTAAGGATATGAAGTGAGAGGAGGATAAAATAACGCTTCTCGCTCGCGCCTCTCGCGGTTGGATTTAATCGCATTACAATGGTTACGCCTTAATCGGTGGTATCCGCGATAATGTTGTTTGAGAAGGGCTTGGTGAGCAAAGAGACAAGTGGCGAAGGTTTTGAAATGTTGGTGCAGCAAATGATAATTAGAATATTATTTGTTTTTATTTTTCCTTATTTTTCCTTTCTTTTATCATTTCATTTTTTAAGAGCAATTATTAAGGATTTACGAGAAAAAGAAACCAATACTTTTAATTCCCGCCCATAATTATATAAAACAAAGACGCTAATGTGCTAAAAGGATAAGATTTCGTTTTTTTAATCAGATAATTTCTTGAGAATAATTTTTTATGGCTTGCAAAATTTTTATTTTTTCCTTTTACTATTCCTAATTTTTTTGTTTATATTTTTCAACAATATTATATATATTTTTTAAAAGTTCTTGAAATTCTTCTGATATTTATTATTTTCGATAAAGAAAATTATACGGAAAATAAAAGTCGAAATCTCGAAAACTCGAGAGTTTTTAAAATCTGAACATCCTAATGATGTGAAGTGCCGAAAGGAATGGCTTGTTCTTTTATCGATCACCTGATTTCGCGCGCATATTAATCGTCGATTTCCAGAAATTTATCCGTAACCTTTTTTGGCCTCCCTTCCCTCCCAGCGACGAATTGGTCAGCTTGAGCCTTGAATATAAACTCAAGGACCTTTTCATTCTCTTTATGATTTACGTTATTATTTCAATTTAATTCAATAGGATTTCTTTTCGAGCAAAGCAACCAACATGAACACCCTCCCAAACGACTTTTATCACAGAGTGTAATAAACAACAACAACAACCTTAAGTAAAACGTTAAAAAGAACATGAATAAAAACATCAAGAGTTTTCCCAACAAAAGCTAGAATAACCAACCCCAAGAATCCCCCAACGACTCACACGTAATGGCGAGCATATTGGACTTATACACCGTAAACAACGCAAGCCATCGCAACGCAACGCAACGCAATGCATTCATCGTGACCTCTTTGTAAATAAAAACTGTATTTTATACAAATTATTTTTTAAGCATTTCCCAACTTTCGTTGAAGTTGAAACGGTTTTCGGGGGAGGGGCAGGGAGTGCAAAACCACAAAAAGCACAAAAGGAAAAGGAAAAAACATACTTGGCACAAGTTGGTCGACTCAGTTGGAACCAGATGGGGTCGAGAGTAAAACAAGAACAGTTATTTGTTGCAGCGCATACACAAATACTTATAAATGTATAATGAAAAACAATAATGTCCGTTGGAAAATGCAACAACAACACAGAGAAGCAAGAAACCAACGATAAAAACAATGAGATGAAGAAGAAGAGCAATTACGAATAAATGGCAATGCAGCAGATTGACTGACAGTAGATTGGTCCGGCAGTAGATTGGTCCGGCAAGCCATTAGCACAATATAATACCGGAATCGAGCATTTGACGAAAGCTACAACAAGCTGCAACTAGCTGGCAACACTGGCTTTCAATAAAATTTTTCCAAATGAATCATTTCACAAGTGGGCATGCATGCCTGATGCCATTCATGCAATCGTTCGGTCATTTCGAACACAATAACTGCTAGAACTGACCGATTGAACGACTGCGTGATTGAGGAAATGAATGAATAAATGAAACAAATAAATTCCAACCACCGCCACTAATTCATTTCATTAGTCTTCCCTTCTGTCATGTATGCTCTCGTTGGAAGAGCCAGACGGTTGAAGAACATTCTCAAATGTTTTGCGGTTCAATCCTTAAATCTTCACCCACTCAAGCACACATACATGCATATGAATAGCCCACGCCTATAATCGTTTCGTATCGGACAATGTTAAGAACAAAAGATGAATAGATCGAGCAGCAGAAGCTAAGGGAAATCCGTTTTTTACAGTCCATCTTCATTCATTTAAATTGAGTCCATTCGAAACAGAAGCTTCGAAAACCTTTCCGTTATTTTTTTTTTTTTTTGTAAATTATTGCCATTCGAAATCGATCAATTTGTGTTGCCATCGTTGGTTTTTCAGGCGACACCGTTGTATTTTATGAATTGGTCAAACAATTTGGATTGGTGCCAGGCAGAAGAAAACGGGTTAAAGTCTAAACTTTGTGAATAACTAGAGGAAAGAGAAAGGATATCTCCTTCCTCCATTTAAGAAGTCTATGATTTATGGCCTGCGCTTCCAGAAATGTATTTCGCAAAGTAGTTTTATACCAAATCAATATAACTAAATCTTTGTATCTGAAAAGTTTAATAATGTTCTTCATTCCAAACGACTCACATATAAATATTAGTTATTGTTAGTCAAATTTCTATGTTATAAAAAAGTCTATCTATGTTATAAAATTTCTATGTTATAAAAAGGAGGTCCTTACGAGATTCACAAGCTATGTCGAAGTATCATTTCAGCTGATTTCGCCACGGCTAAAACGCCATTCTATCTCGTTTTGAGCGGAAGTGTTTGTAGGTAGTAAGTCTCATTGCTTTTCATTGAATTGGTTTCAGTCTTACGAATCAATCAGAGTACGAATTACTGTGCTTGTTGTTTTGCTAAAAAATAATTAAACAATGAATAAGAATCCGATTGTGGAATAATTTGATATTTAAATAATCCTATTCATCCACTGTTCACTAAAACCACTATTACACACACACACACACAGATACAAATCTTTGCGCAAACCGCCGCCAATCGAGAGTCGAAAAATTAATTGTAATTTGAATCCAATCAAGATCTTGACTATCCTTTGAGTTTGTTTTGAAATAATGAATGGACTCAACTGATTTCGGATTTAACAAAAACTATGCTCTAAAAGCGATTTCCAAAAGCTCACTAAGTGAGGAGGTGAAGTGTATGCACATGGAGTAGAGAAGAGAATAACGTCGTTATTCCTCAAAAAGCGTTTAGTGCTGATGACATTTTTTAAAAGCAGGCAAATATTAAGAGTTGAAAAATAATTGAACGCTCGTGTCAAGTGCCCGGCCAATTCGCTATGGCTTAAAGCATCGACACCCAATCGCCGAAATCCAAAAAAAAAGCAAAAAGTAATTGTAAGACGATGTTTTTCTCTGCGGTGTGGGATTGGTGGGTTTATTTGGAAGTGCCCTAAAAGGCACAAGAAGCAGCGGAGAAATGAATAAAGGAATTATTTGCAGTCGATTTTAATCGATAAACAATTGCTCAGGTGGCAGAAAAGCAAACGATTTCTTTTGCTTTCTTGCGCTTATGAAGAAAAAATCAGCCAACAAACACACACACACACCCAATAGCATTACATTGATTTGTTTAATTCAGTCTAAAAGTTGACAACTTTGTGTGTGTTTGGTTCCTTTTGTTAATTTGAATTGAAAATCGATTGAATCATTTTGAATGGTCGGTGGGTGGCTTCGGTACAAACGGAAATGAAGGGCAACGAAAATTAATGACGTTCTGAAATGGAGCGTTTTGAAAATGCACTTTTATCACTAATGGCGTATGCAGGTGCAATAAAAAATACAACATTCGATCATTGCAAAAGAGAATGTACAGATTGAGAGAGAGAGAGAGAGAGTGCAACTTCTTCTTATTGACGCCCTTCGACACCATTTGCTTTGTGACGTCTAACTCTTTGTCTTTTTTTTTCAGCTGGAAAAGGCATTGGCATCGTATTACAAAATCAATCGAAGGTTTACCAGCAATAGAATTTGCGTAATGCATATAATTGACGGAAAATAAATAAAGCGAAAAATGAAAGGTAACGATAATCAAAAATGCATCAGACCGTTCGCAGGATATTACAATCAAGAGAGGACATAAATAATGAAGTGTGTGCATTGTGGAGTCAAATCACTTTTTTCAAATCATCGTACGCATTTCTTGATTGAATGCAAAATATCAATTCGTTTAATTATTCAATGGAAATACAAAGCAACAACAACAACTGACAATTAGTCATTGTAATTAGTATGAATAAACAATTTTGTTCGTACACAATTGTCTGCAATTCATTGAATGACACCGCAAATCGCAAGTGGTAGAAGAGATTCGGTCAGCAGGCCAGGAATGATCAGTGTCTTGTAGTTTTGAAACTGAAATGAAAGCGAAGCGAACATAGAGTTTTGTCCATTAACTGCAAGCCAGTCTCGCCTTAAACATTTTATTTGAGGAAAGACATCATAGAGAAATAACTTAGAACCTTAGAGGAATTCATGAAAACAAAACATATTTTGTTTTCTTAGATTGATTTTCAAAATATTAGTCATACCGTAGTATATAATTATATACTTGCTCAGCGAATGCTTTTCTATATATTTTAGGTGCCTTAAAAAGTTTTTCAGGTTTCTAAGGTTAAATGAAAGATAGTCAAACCGGCAGAAGTTCATTCACTTTAGCTTAATCTCATAAAGAAATGAAAAACATTTAAGAACGCTAACTTCCGCTAGGTCGAAGCTTATATACGCTACAGCGTAATATAAACGTATAGTCTGATTTTAACAATCAATGGGTGGCGCCTTTTAATATTATATTTAACATTTCTTGATAAATTTAGATCGACAAATTCATCCTCACCACGTCGTTTGTAGATAAGGCAGCACTTGATGAAGGGAGTGTGTCCCGCCCATTTATGTCGAATGATAATATCTATCACCCGATATAAAATTACAGCCTGAAAACTTAAATGTAAACCGAGAAATCGTCCTTTAGAAGAGGCTTTGTATAAATAGTAGGTGTGCCATTCAGATTAACCACCTGAGTCGATTTAGCCATGTCAGTCCGTCAGTCTGTGTGTGGAAATGACGATAGCTGACGATCGGAAGGGGGAGGAGGAATTTCGTAATAAAATTTGACATGATTATTCATCTTCATCATAGGCTGTTTGGGACTTTTAATACCATTTTCAATACCAATTTTACTGCGAAATTCGTCCTCTTCCTTCCGCCAGACAGACCGGCGGACGGACGCACAGACATGGCTAAATCGACTCAGGCGGTTTTTCTGAATAGAATTATGTATACTTTTCTATACCATCCACACCTTCTTTAATGCATTACAGATGAAAGAAGTGAGTGAATATACCATATCCTTTCGAGTGTAGGGTATAACGATCGAATTACTCGTTACTCGAATTCGTTATGAAGTCGACGCAAAAACCAGTTTTTATTCGCTCTGTGTTCGGACAAAATTTGAATCGATCATATTTTGAATCCAATTAATAATGAACAAATATTATAAATTGACATCATCATGATATTCTTATCAAAGTGTCACTGCGGTTATCAATTCCATTGATGCAGAATAAACGAAAAAGGTTTTTAAGAAAAAGCTAATAGTAATAATAAATAAATACTTGTGTAAATATTTTCCAACGCCAGCAATCCCACAACGCATTACATTGTATACGTAATACGTTATAGATATTTTTAGAAATTAACTTTAGTCATTACTAGTAAAATCCAAGGTTACCAGACGTGTAATAATAGTTAAAGTTGTTTATTTTCTTTAAAGTTTTTACAATAACAATAACAATAATATTTATCAGCTGATATTAATAAAAGCAACTTCGTTGTTCATTAATTAATTTGTTCCTTAATTAAGTTGTTTATTAATTAAGTTGTTCATTAATATACAAACCATTCCATATCAGTTGATTAATATTTATTTATAACATTTTTTTAAAAAAAATTATCAGTTTCTTCTATTTCGAAATATTCATTATTAATAACTATCACAGCTATTCCGTCAACTGATTTCTTTCAGGATTACTCAATAATATTTTCATGTAAACGACTTTCATCATCCATTAAAACACCTCTAGGATGACTGTATTTATCTACTGCTTTCCATGGAGCAGTTTCGCCCTCCAGCTCAAGTAAAAATCCATTCATAAAGCAATCGAGAAAGAGAAATGGAGAAAAAGTGTCGATCAAGGTCTCCGGTATAAATCTAAAAGTGCCGTGCGGGCTACATGCAAGAAACTCATGATGGCAAACACGCGCTGGACTCAAATCTTCGTTTTATATTTAAAACTTATTTTAAAATAGATTGGAAAGGAGATAATTATTAGCAACACTTCAAAAAAGGATGTGCGTATAAGTATTCCGTATAAGACGTCCGTATAAGGATATTCATACGAAAGAGGATATTGGTATGTTGGGCAGATCTCTAAACAAATCTCGCTTGGTTTCGATCGATGACATCTTACTTCATTTTCAAAAGGAATTGTGGACCAACAAACATTTAGAATTATCCTTAAGAAGTTTTAAAACCGAAAGAGCAAACATTGTTTGAAATAAATGTCAAATCCTAAAGGACCCAGGCGAGAAAATCTGCCGAATCGAGACTTGCTCTTTTATAACTGGATGTATTACAATCGTTAAAATTACGTGGTACCTCCATTAATTCTCTCCACCTATCTCTTTTTCTATCTTACTATACATAAATTTTTAAAAATTCTGCATAATTCTATATAAATCACAATTTTAAATAATTCCAATTGTGGCTAAAGTCAAAGGAATAAAGAGATGAAAGTTTAATTCGATCAATGAAAGGCATCAATTTTTTTAATACGAGAATGTCTGTATTGTGATGAGTTTACTTTATTTCGATTTTTGGCAAGTCGACAAAAATTAATGAATGATTAATGAGTTTAGTGCGTGCTAACGCTATGTTGGACCAGGCGCAAGTTCTCCTTGATGAAGCACATGCCGCCACGGTAAGCCCAGGTACAAGCGTCGCTGCCTTGAGTATTTTTGTCGGCGCAATGCTCGATCTTGGCATGTGTTTCGTCACTGTGGTCTACATGCACGTTGGCTCCTGCCAATTGATGATGGATCTTGTTGACATCGAAACCGTGCGTCTCATCGAAGAAACCGAATTGCTCGAAAATGCACTTCATGTAGCAGTGTGTGGTTTCATCATCGGGGAAATCCCACTTCTTGTATTTCTCTACATGTTCGGCAGGAACGTGCAGTTTGGAGACACACGTCTGACGGAATTTGACCAAATCTTCATGAGTTTTCACAACATACTCGTCATGCGTTCCATGCGTTCCGTGTTCATGATGATCGGCCGAAACCTTTGAATAAAAAAATTCCATCAATGATGCTGATGAAGAAAGATACCCAGATCTACAAACTTACCAAAGCAGCCAAAGCTAGAGCAACAACAATGAAGGCTTTCATATTGACGCTGGTGGGAAGATCGTTACAAAATACAGAATGCGACTGTTAATTCCAGAGATACCTGCTGGGCTTTTATACATCACCGTATCACAACAGTGAGCATATTATCACCAATAAACATTCATTTTGCGATGGTTCGATGTATATACGTTTTGGTGTTGTTGTCGTTGTTGTCGTTGATCCAGACATGGAAATGTATGGTTTTTTTTGGAGACAGAAATACAATCTCGACCTCGAATAACGCAAACAAACGGTGGCAGAACGAATAAAAGATAGTGAAATCATTGAGAGAGAAAGAGATGAAGCATGATGGCGGCTGTGAAAACTACGGGAGGTGCTCAGATATAGATATGTCTTATCACTGACCAAAATGATCACTTCTGACATGTGCCGCAGTCGCGTTGAATGTTTCCGCGTTCTCTTCTCCGTAACGATATGATTCACTTGCTCTGTTGCCTGGCCGGTAATCAATAAGAAAAAAAAATATAAATAAAACAATATTATTTAATTGAAATATTTGATAAGCAGACTTTATTCTACAAGAAAAACAGATTTACTTTGTATCTGAGCAGCAAACCAAAAAGGCAGAAGATAGACTAAAGCCAATTAGAGAAACAAATCTATGACAGTTATAAACAAAAACAATGTTAGACAGCCTGGTAAAGCATCTGCCAGAAACATAAACACGATCAAATCTTAAATTAAGATCAGTTCTTACAATATCTCGATTTCTATAAAATCATGACTGGAAAATTACTGAACAAAGCGATAAAACTACAAGAGCGTGTTTATGACTTTCTCGTACCGTCAGACGTCGCGTTGCTTGTTGTAATCATAGTAAATGATTCATAGTAAATAGTTTGTAGTAAATCATAGTAAATGAGAGTTCGTTAATTACTAGAGACCTCTCTAAAACAATCTCCATTTCTTTCATTTGCTAGTAAATATATTTTTAAAAAACATTTTTTTCAAACATGAATTGCTCAAAAGAGCAATGGGATAATCGGGCTCATGTCTTTATTAACAAAATTAAGAGAAATCTTGATATTACTTTATAATATCTTAATTAATTCAGAACACTATAATTTGGCAGTAAAAAAATTGTTAGAAACAATTACAGAATCATCGGAACATGGAACTAAAACGTTCGGGAGAGAAATGCATGAGGATGTAGTTTCTCCTCTCTCATTTAATATTCTAAAAATTGCTTTCCTCTTTTTTTATGTCATGACAGTTTTTATTCTATTACAGTGCTTTCAACCCAGAGTTTAATATGCATAATAGAAAAACAAGAGTGCTTTGTAAACGACTGGAATACAACCGGTTCATGTTTTAGAAAGGAGCATATTGAAACTTTTAAGCTAAGACACCAATCGGATTTCATTTATCGGAAACTATTCCAGTGGGTCTCGAAATCATCAAAAGGCAAATAATGAGAAACGAACAAGTTGCAATTAATGTGCTTATTCCAAGATTCGCACCGCTCGGTTCGTTTCGTCTTTCCATTAGCCTCACAACAATTTGTCATAGCTATTCTCGGAAATGAATCCACTGCAGTGGTATTAAATAATTGAAAAGCGACAGTAAAGGCGGGACTAGAAAGTTGGAATCTTGGAATAAGCACATACAAATTAAAGATATGAGAAATATTTTCATGTTCATTGAAACATTCCTGTCATCACTACAAAAACCGATTTTTATTTCAAAAATTAAACAATACAATGTGTAAGCTTTTTTTAAAACTATTAAATTTTTAGTTTCAAATATAAATATCTTTTAAATACAGCCCCATGAGCGTACAAAACAACGAATAATCAAATCCTTATCCATACTATATTTAATCAGCGATTATCAAGCTAATAATTAAATAATTATTTGCAGTAATCGAAATTGAAATATATGCAAGTATCATCTGCCGAGAGAAAAAACCGTCGATAAATCATTTATAAACTACGTGATTGGCCAAGCCTTCCACTTCCACTTCATAATTATCACACGAATCGCAAATAATCATTGGGTCATTTAAAATTGTTTTCTCTCTGGCAGAGTGCACGAAGCCACTCATGGTTTTCTAATAAATAATTAATTATTTATTAATTCATTTTCGAATATTTCACAATTTATAATATTAAAAATGAAGATAAACGCAGGTCTTGTACTTGTACCATCCAAACACCTAAATAGGCTTCTGATGACATTCTATATCGCATCGGGAACTGCACCAAAACTGATCACTGTAATTTATATTTAATAGAGAGCTATTTTCGCAATAAAATATTAAAAAAATGTATGTATATACGTTTCGTACACCGTTCCGATCCACAAAATAGGATTCTTACCTAATTTACAATCAGATAGTAGTGTGTCTAATCCGCAGCGTAGTAGTCTGTATAGTAGGCGTAGTATAGTCCGTAGTATGGTAGTCGTAGTATAGTGGTATAGAAGCCCAATTAGGTCGAATTAAGTGAGAAAATAATTTTTAAAATCTTTAAAATAGTTACTGTTTATGAATTAAAATCAAATCAAATACGAATTATAAACGGTATTAATAACATGTTGTGTAATATCGAATGCGACAATGTGTTTTATAAACCTCTTAAGTATCAATTCAAATTCTATTACATATTTCTTAAATTCATCTATGCCAGCAAAAATAACGGCCCAAAGAGTGGGCAGTACTCGTCGTTAGTCTCGTTACTCGAACGCGCAATTGACCGACCCTACTTGTAAAAAAAACATTTGTTACTTCATGTGGGCACATCTTATAATGTCTCTTTTCTGCTTTTGTTTCTTTTTTTTACTAACGAAAATATCAAAGAAATTTCCGGCTTCAGAGAAATCTTAGATCTAAATCTGACATTGAAACTCTTAAATATAAAATTTTTTTTATCTTTTTTCGTCTTTTTTTTATTTCACATTTCATAAAACATTTACATCTACCAAAGAAGAAAACAGACGAAAGTACTTCCAAAAAAGGCAGCGAAAAAACAAAACTATATAGATAAAAAATTTGATTTTTAAAGTATTCATAAATCGCAGAATAATGCAAAAATATCTACAAAAAATAATGCACGATAGAAATTTCTCCTACACAAAGTGCAAACTCCGAATAAATGAAGACAAGAAAGTATTTAAGGAATCAGGAGAGAATCATGTATGAATCATGCATTAATCGTGCATGCCCTTCGAAATCAGTAATTCCAACAATTCGTACATTTGAAAAAGAAAGCAAGCAATTAATTGAATCGTGGTTGTGACGCTTATAAATAAAATTGGTAGATTCGCGATTTTAACACTCACAAAAATAATGTTAATAAATTAAACAAAGATCCAACATGAACTTAATGTATATCGATCAGTTTATGGATTCCCGTATATTCACGATTTTAAAACAGAGAAATTTTACTAGATGTAATTCAGCTGCGACTCAACCAACTTCAAAGTTTAAGCATCAATTTCGAGGAAACGACAATCAAATGAAAATCAGAAACAAAAATGAACAATAATAAATAAACTTAAGACATTAAATACGTTAGAGAAACACAAACAAAAATAAAATCATGAAGGATGATCTATTAATCCATTGAACACTTTCTTGTCATTTCCGCCTTCGATCTATTTCAATTCGAAAACAATAAATTTTCAATTCTGCTTTACATTAAATTCAATTGTATTACCTAATAGTTAATAATCGCTACAAACACAGTCACAGTAATTGTTGAAGTGAATTTTAATAAAATCATCGAAACAATGCATTCCATAAACAAAAACTGAGTCGCTTAGCTCGATCATCTTTTCAACTCCGTCACCACAATCGCCGTTACCAAACCGTGATTTTGTACCGCAATCATTTAATGATGGTATAACCAACAACAACGAAAACAACACCAACAATAACTGATTGAACAATGTGAATTGCCTTTTCTTAAACCAACATTTTTTTATTTCATTTTTCTGCCCTACTAGAACTGGGTCAGTAAAGGCTAAGTCTTCGGTTAGCCAGCGTCATTGATATCGATATTAAATGCATCCACCCGACTGAATAATATCTGTGTTATGTCTCTCTCCCGCTCGCTCTCTCTCTCTCTCTCTCGCTCTTCTCCTAACATTTCTTTCGAAGTCTGCGAAATGAGTAACGGTCTTAAAGCGAAATATAAAGTCATAAAAGAGTTTGCAAGAAAATTGCTCCATTGCATCAAACTAATGCCACAACGATTGGAGACCTTCGTGTTTGTCATAATTAATTGTCTCTTTCATCACGAAGAAGAGGAGAAAAAATAGATCTAAAAGACTTCTGATCGGTGATGGCGACCAATCAAAAATACTGATCCAAAAGCCTTTCCTGAGAGGACTTTCGATGATCAAGTGGTTAAATCTAATAACTTCGATATGAATTTAAATCACGTTATTAAGAGCAAATTATCTTAGGTGTAGCAAATTATTTTATCTAGTTTTTTAGATCTAGAATTTGACCTTTGAAAAATCCGCCAAAATCGGTCAGGCCGTCACCCAATTCTTTGATTACAATCAATGACATTTTTAATGATTTCATTATCAGTGATACTTTTTTACAGTTTTTGCTTCTAACGAGCAGCGTGTGAGAATCAAGTCCAGCACGGCGCGGCAAGACCTGTTTGGTCTTCGGTTGAAACAGTAAAATGAAATCCATGACAATCCATGAAAAGTTAGCTATTCGTCGTCGCTTTGATTGACACACGAAATCATAATCCGAGTCGTAATTCCCATCCGGCTCACCCCACACTTTTGCCCATTCAAAGCTTGATACTCTCTAATCCCCGAGATCGGACGAACTCGTAAACAGTCCTCCGCACAGTCGTCAGAGGCGCGTGTTTTATTTCTAATAAAGCCATCGACTTTTCTTTGTAGAAACGGAGCTTGTTTTAATCAGAATCGGGCACATGATTGTGAATGGCGGCCAACATTCTTAGCATGAGTAATAAAAACCACAGCGGACTGCGCTCTTCCGCTGCAACAATTTTTGCTAATGCTGAGCCAACAAAGATCGATCGTAAACAACCACGTCGAGGGTCTCTTTCAGGCGCTCTCGATATTTTCGGTGTCTCTAACGATGCTAGTGTTAGAATAGTTGCTGCTACGTTGCTGTCGCTGCATTGCTGCTGCTGCTGCTTTGACATTGAAGCTGCTGAGCATTTGCAAACATTCTGCGCAGTGACTGAAGACGTTGAATGTCTGACTGCCTTTTGATCCGTTAACGGTAAAAACGGTATAAAAGGTTTTTGCTTCTCAACATTTGGCTCAATCGTAAATGATCTGGAGCTGCGTTTAAGCCATCTAATGCCACGAAGAAGAACGAATCAAGTATAATACGTTTATAGGCGTTTCAAAAGAAAAGGCAATTGGTGAAAAAAAAACAATTAGAGAGAAACAATATTTTAAAAAAAATAATATCAAAGAATAAGTGTTAAAAACATAAAGGTCGTATTCATTTAATACGAATTTATCAAAATGCAAAATAAGTTTTTGTAAAAAAAGTTCAAAAAAAAAACAAGCCCGTTCACGTAACGCGTCATCCTTTGAATAATAAATCAGAAAGAAAGAAACAATTGCAGAGACAAAATCGTGCCTCGCAGAAAATTGCAGCAGTTAAGAACTACCAACCTGCCAACGCGCAACCAAAACGCAATCAACAAAAAACAAACCACAAAATCATTGAACGTGATCGAGTTCCACTCGAAGCGCCAACAAAAACAATGAACGCAAAGGTTGATATCAATAATTTGTTCAAAGGTTTTCATCGCACCACAAAAACAACAAACGGTCACAACATCGACTCGTTTTCTTTAAAGAAAAAAAACCTTTTTGTCAAAGCTCTAAAAATTGTGCAAATTATAAACCAAAGCAATTAATTGAAAGTTTTTTGAAAAGATCTCGAAACTTTTTATTTGTGAGTTCATGACGTTAAAGTCCAATAATAAATTATATGCATCAATTAATGAAATTAAATGAGCTGGATTGGGATTAGGTTATTCTTAAAGAAAAGACTGTTTTTTCTATTTGCAAATCTAAATTGTATCCTTTGCGATTTCTATTTGGGAATTCTTTGTTCAAATGGGTAAAAATTTGAACTCGGAATTAGATAGAATGACTCGCTAGCAAAAAGTTGGGAAGCCCTGTAAAACGGTCCTTTTTTGGTTCAATTTTTTAATTTAATTTAAGAAATACTCGCATTATATGAATTTCTTAGACATTTAGACCATTTTAGACTGGTATCACTTTAGGAATTATCATAATTTTTTCAATCGAATTCCGAGAGAATTCTCATTTGCTTCCAGAATATTTTTTGTGATTCGTTTCTTAAGAAAGAAATATACTATTTGTTAGATTAGTAGATCCATGACCTCGCAATGAATATGGTTTTATGGTTTTGAATTATTTCCTTTTAAATAAAATGGAATTTAAAATATATTCTGGCGTAAAATTTCAAATAATTCAGAAATTTTGATTTTTTAGAAAATAATTAAAAACTGAAAAAGTATTACACGCTTTCCAGAATATGATCATTTTTTGCTTGTTTTCAAATGAAATAAGACTCAACTGTTTTCAGTGAATTCTCAAGGCTTTTGCATTTCAAAAGATCTCTTTGAAAACCCCTCCTTTATTTTACTCCTCCTATTTTTCCTTCCTTCTTCCTTTCCATCAAATGCATTATTTTATTAATGACCGATTCGCAATTCTTGAATTTAGTTCTTTTTTATGAAGTTATAAAAACTTCATAACGAAGTTCGTAGACTTTCATTTCTGCTGCTAACCCGGCAACAGCAAAAAAGTGGGCTAAAACGTTTCGAACCAAAGCAAAAGCAGTCCAAAGGTATGAAACTATAAACGTTCTTTTTTTTGCGGCCAGGCCAATCTCTGTCAAATTCATCCGTAGGCAAATGTGAAAGTGATAAGAAAATAGTTGCGAAAGATGAAGAAGAGGAGAGGGAGGAAGGGGTGGCAACACAACAGATGATGGTTCAGTGAGTGAATGATGAAAATGGTTGAATGGAAGATAAGGCGAAGTGGGAGTAAGTGGCGGGGAGGGGATCAAAGCAATTTCAAACAACAAATTTCAATGAGAGAAATTTATAGATCAGGAACTAAATTCTTAAAAGAAATCGCGCGATAATTCATTCCTACGAATGAAGAAAATAAGAAAGGAAAAAGAAATAATATAAAAACCGCCAATCGAATTCCAAAGTTAAGCTTTAATCGCTTTCACCATTTAATTACGATGCTATGTCCGCGTTAGAGAGAGAGGGAGGGAGAGAGAGAGAGACGATGTCGGCCTAGGTGAAATGATCGCGAAAAAAGGATTTTGACTTTTTCTATTTTGACAAAAAATAATTATTTAATTATCTATTGATTATCAACCGATTTGAATGGAATAATTATTTATATAAAATAAAATTAAGAAAACATTAAACAGTTTCAAAAATAAGTATCCTTCAAGGGCACAGAAAAGGTCTCTAATGCGTGGAGCTCATTATAATATTATTCACCAACACTTCAGTCTCCAAACCAATACCAGCAAAAAATTGATACATTTCTCGAATGAAATGTAAGGTCAAAGGAATTGGTGACATATCATTTTTCTTAAGTTCTGCTTGGTTTTATAATTAAATTTTCCATTACCCAGATTCCAAACGTTATTACAGTTATCGTTGTTGTTATCGTTGTTGTTATTGTTGTTGTTGGTGGTGGTGTTGGTTAAAACCCCGTCCGTTCTTGTTTTAAATCAGGTTAATTTTTAATAAAAGCATAATACATTCTATAAATATTCTTTTTCTAAAAAAACAATACTAATAAAAACAGCAAATAATTCTGTTTCATTGCTCGATCTTAACTCACACAATCTTAACAACAACAACTCCCTCGAATCGTGACCGAATTGTACTGCAAGCACAAAAAGACAACAATAAGCAAAAAAAACGATAATAAATAAATGAACTAGCAGCAATTTTTTTATTTGTTTTTTATAGCGTTCCTTGATAAATTCTATTAATTTTGAAATCAGCGAAGGAGCGGAATAGCCGAGTCTTTAAGCACTGCCTTAAGCGCGATGCAAAACAGTTAGAAACTATATGCTTCGGTCTTTTGGTTTCAGGCAACGCCCACCTCAAGCAAACGAATGGTTCGACAGGAAATTTGCGATAGATAAACAAAAACGAAAAGAATGAAAACAATAACAATATTCATTTGAATCTGAATTTGTTTTTTTTTTTTTTTGAAAATGAAATGAAAACCTTCTTGAAAGGCTTACGTTTCTAGCCATTCGCTAAAGTCAAGGAATAATTAATTAAATAGGGCTGACTTAATTAAATAGTTAATTAATTACGCGAAATAAAAATCGCAATAATGTCATTACGATAGAGTAAAAACGTAATGATGTATAGTCTCGAAGCAATAGATAAACTAATTTCAAATCGGAGCCAGGTTGGACAAATTGCTCTGAGATAATTTGGAATAGACTCAACAGAAACATTGTCTTTAATTGGAAACCCGGTTTAATGAGATTCTTCTTAAAAAATATTAAATACGAGTAAATTTTTAAAAGTTTTCTAATTAAATCACAATCAAGCAATAACTTTTCATTAAACCCTAATTAATTAAAACTTCAATAAATCAATTCAATTAAACCGAAGTGGAATCATAAACGAATCGAGTCTTGATAGTTTTGAAAGGAATCGCTTTGAGCTTAATGAAACTGAAATAGAAAAAGGTTTAAAATGCATTAAAAATGGCTTAAAAGAGGCCAACGAATTGAGAAAAAATGGCTTAAATCCCAGCAAGAAGTACAAACGAACAATAAGAAATTAACCTTCTTCTACTTCGCTGATTTAGTGCCCGCGCGATAAAGTTTGATCATTTTGAAAAGTGCCTCGTAATGCGTCGTAAATCAAAATGTCATTTCGGATTTTTATGAAAATCATCGGGCCAAACATAATTCAAAACAATTCGGGTTAAAAATTCGGACAAAGGAAATTTGGGCTAAACATAATTAGAAAAAAATATATATGTACAATATATATAATTTCGTAAGTTTAAGCATAGAGTAAGAAATAACAAGAGTCACAATCTTGAACAAAATATTTTTCCATTTATTATTATATAGTTATTTCTTACTCTATGGTTTAAGCCAGACCAAAAAAATACTCATTTTGCAAATTGATTTTAAATCAAAATTTTTGAAAGAGCATATCCTCTAATTGTCTTATGGCTTCTTAATCAGTTAATATGAGATGACGAATTATTTCGTCATGCACGAACTATCCCTGCAAGGCGAATGACGATATTTTTTTCAAGCAAATTTTATATGGACGCATTAAGTATTATGTTGTTCTCAACTCATTTACGTGCAATGACTTCAAATGCGAGACACAAATGTGTGTGAAACTAGTTGAGCAAACATCTATTTCCCAGTTAACGTAATATAACATTACAAGCTAATCGAAATCGTTTCTGCGCCAAAGTAATTGAAGAGTATCAATTATTGGCGTGTCTTTATCAAATCTTCACTACTTACGAGATAAGGTGATATCTTTCCTCCTCCCGACATTCGTAAAATGTCAGTGCACGAGATTAAAAAAGTCATTGAAATGAGATGAGGATTGAGATGAATAATTTCGTTCGGAAGTTTCGTTCGTGATTTCATCATTCTTTCATAACTGAAACTACGAAAATAAATTTATTTTTCATAAAAACAAGATTATCAAATCGTCCTTTGGCAGACTTTTTATTAATTAAACTAATATTAAATAATTTACTTCAGTTATTCTTCACTCTGGTCGTCGCCATCAATTGTTACACCAGCTGCGGCGCCGCTTTACGGCGTACACCCAAAGTGTATAATGCTCTGATAACGACTGATGAAAACCTGACTTCGAGTCGTGCTTATCCGGTCATACAACCGACCATTCATGAGCCGGGGGTAGCGCATTTTCCATTTGGGCCATTCAGCCCTTTCGGTTTTTATAGTCCGCCCGTAGTGCGCTTCGGACAACCATTGGCACCAGGCCTAACACCCCGGGAACAGGTACATGATTCCAATCAAGCCCATCGATATTCCCTTGCTGTAATCGTTCCAACTCTGTTCACAGCTTCCCTATCATTTACCTGAAGACTCGCTTCAGTATCCTTTTGAAGTTGTCTCGCAGCCACAAAACCTTCAGCCGTATCCTAGTTTTGTGGTTCCACAGATCTCGCGCCAACCACCAGATGCTTCATATCCTCCCTCCTTTCCTGGGCAACAACAAGTCCAGCCAGATGATAAGAAAGCCTCACAGCCTTATCCGTATAGGCCTGAACAACCCGTCAGACCACCATTTGCTACAGATCCGGAAAAGGGCCCGAGCTATTTAATGCCACTCCCGCAAGAAATTAAACCACACTCGGGACAGCAACCCGAACAACAGCAACCCGAAAACCTGAAACCCGAACAGCAGCAGCCCCAGACCCAACCGCAGCAACCTCAACCAATGCCAAAGGAAAAGTTACCGATTCCACTTAACGAATTTGGTTTCCCTCCAGCCCTAATACCATTCCAGCAGTATCCCAACAATCAGGACCCATTACCAGCACCATCCTATAGTTATCCTCATTATCCGGTGGTATACGATCCTATCACAGGATACCCTGAGCAATTCCTGCCACCTTTTGACTATTATCCGAGTCAAAACTTTGTTTTTGGTCCATCCCCGGACACTGAGAGGAGGGTTACACCGTCAACGAGACCCACTTCCGGTTCAGAACCTGTTACTACTGCTGGCCCTGGCAAAGAGATCACTACTAAACCGAATTTCACGAATGAACTCACATCTCTAGCCACATCGAATTCTCGCAGCGATGAAGAGGAACCAACGACTCCCGAAAGCGTAGCCGCTGGCCCCACCCAAGCATACGACGCTACTTCACCGGACTTAGAAAGGATCAAAAATGTATCGAAGAATAAAAATCAATCTGTTCCCGACGTTCCACCACCTCCAATTCCATCTGGAGCTAAATTAAAGAAACAATAATGGATTCTTATGGAATTCGCGAAGAAAACGAAACCATAATTCTAAAATATTTTCGCCCTTGCAAAGACAAAACAGTTTCAAAAGAATTTAATTCAATTAAATTAATTTTTTATACTTTCTTATTTTTTTTAATTTCCGCGTTTATTTCAAATAAAATAAAACATTATAAAATCTTCAAATCTTGCTTCATTTCTTAAACAAAAAAAGAGGCCGGCGGACGTCGAGTCCGACGAGCAACGAGTATAGAATGTTAGAATACGCTTAGATCCTCATTAACTCGTTACATCAGAAAGAGGAACGACTTGAAATAATTCCTCATTTCTCACATCCCTAAAGAGTACTCTCTTACTCTTTTTCTCTCCATCGAATAGACTTTTTTTCGAATTTACTGATATCGTCTATCAGTAAATGCAATTTTAGAGAAATAGATGCTGAGGGGCTGAAACAGACTTTCGCTTTTGTGGACTAACAGCGATTGTGCGGTTATTTCAAGAGCAAGACCAATGCGCTCACAACGTCTGCAGCTGATAAGTTTCATGGAACTGAGAGAGAGAGAGCAGCTCTGCGACGCATATTTTGTATAATAAATGCATTTTTAATGCAGATATCGATTTGCTTTTCGTCATTGAGGATCATTGAAGAATTACGTCCGTGGACAGGATGGGAACATATTTATTAAATTTCATTGCTTTGGCATTGGTATTGTCGTATGTCGTGGGTTAGTCGAAATACATTAAGAAGTTCAACAATTTCAATAACAAAACGCTTCTCTCATTTCCAATATGTCACACTTTTTTAGCTGGTGATATTTCGACGTTTAAACCATTTATCCGTAGTCGTTACAGTGTACGCAGACGTCTGACGACATCGAGTGCCTTCGTCACTGAACTCACAACCGAAAATCCGGGCGAAATCAAATACAAAAATAATTTTAATTCTTACAATCTATCGCAAATTCCAGGCGTTCCAATAACAAACGTTGTAATCGCTAAGTCAGACCAACAGATTATCGGACAGCCACAGGTTGTTGATACTGGTAGTGCTATTACTGGTGAGGGTGTTCACATTGTTCATAACATGCAAACTGCGCACGTCACACCACAAACGAAACAAATGCCGGCTGTTGTGGATTTTAAAGGAAAAACCTCGACATCATCAGATTATGAATATTATGATAATGAAGAAAATGACGAATTGGAGGAAAAAACTATCAAGGTCTAAGTTATGGAAGATTATTTGTTTGAGTGTAAGAAAAACGTATTGAAATGACATAGTTTGGTGTCTTATATAATAAACAATTAAAAACATTCCATATTCTCTGCTTGCCTTTGTTTCTAAAAACAAACACCGGAAATACACTGCATTTTAAAATCAATTAGTCTTTTGTATGAAATAGATATTTCACCGCATACTTTTAGGCTGGCAGAAATATTCACAAGATGTCACCTCCTTCGTTGCTTTGGAGATTGCTGTATTAGATAAATGTCAACAACGAATTTAAAGATTTTAAATCCAATCTGACAGCTGACGTTTAATTTTTGATATTTCCAATTTTATCAAATTATACGCGTCGCACACCAATTTATTGATTGCTTAGAATATATTGCGTGTCGGCAAGCAGGAGCGTTATTGTTTCTGATGTGAAGAAGTGTTTTGAAGGGAATCAGAGAACAGCTCCGGCATATTTTCCAGAGAAATGTTCAAAGAGAGGGGAGCGAAATATGACCAATTGCATTAAGATGAAAACCAGTCTCAGGCTTTATTTGGCTCACTATCTCAGTCCAAAAGCAGCAACGAATTGGAACGTTCATAGAAATTCGTATTCTATCTTCAGCGGGGAAACAAAAACGAAAAGAAAAAAAATGGTAAGTACGACTTTAAATTACACGTTTAAGAGTTCTGAAAAGTTATAAAGTTATTTGAAAAGTATATATAAATGTTAAACACAAACTACTTAAGCACATACAATTCAAGTATTAAGAAACTGGAAATACCTGTTGATTTTGCGAAAAAGCATTGGATTGCTTAATGTGCTCTAAAAATTAATCTGCAGGTCTGCTTAATTCTGCGATAACCCCATGATGCGTATTTATTTTTCGCTCGTTAAGCGAAAATAATTGTTGCTTTGAAATAAAAGTTAGCTTTCCTTAAATTATATCTGCCTACCATTTACTTTTGTCTACCGCACTTCCATTAAATTTGGAAGCAAATTTTGAGGGAACACAATGTTTAAATAAATTGGTACTTTTAAGCAAGAAATAAGAAAACGTAAATAATAATAATACAATATTAATAAAATTTTCAGGGCAAACTCAACGATGAGGAACGTTTAGAACATCTACAGCCTTTGCTTAAAGCCGGATGGACGATGGTCAATGGACGTGATGCCATAAATAAGACATATAATTTTGGCAATTTTAACGAAGCCTTTAGTTTTATGTCAGGCGTTGCTTTGCTAGCTGAAAAGATGAATCATCATCCAGAATGGTTTAATGTTTACAACAAGGTCGAAGTAACAATGGCAACGCATGATGTTGGTGGTCTCAGTGAAAAGGATATTCGAATGGCTAAATATATGGAGGAACAGGCTGCACGGTTTTTGTAAAGCATGGTCATCGTAACCATTAAAACTTCTGTAAAATATGCATTTTAGTTTTTATTTATTTTCTTACTTAGAATTTCATATTCAGCATTTTCTAAAATATCGGGAGAGGAATAATCTAATACATAACCCATTGCTTTGAAGAATGCGAGGGCGACGTGATTGTTTTTCAGCGCGGTTAGGATTACTTTCTCCATATTCCAATATTCTGCACACCGTTCTAAAGCGTTCATAATGAATCTTCCTAATCCCTGGCGATGCGCGGCATGTTCAATTTGTAATTCGTAGCTGGTCAATAATACGAATGTTAGATCATGGTGTTTTTTATAAAATTGAAAATTTACCAGTATAAAACACTGCTTCCATAGTCCTGATCAAATCGGAACATGGCATAAGCGACTGGTGTTTTTTTATTATCTAGTGCCACAAAATAACGCGCCCAGCTTTTATTCAAATCGTTCTGTTTTATTTTTGGCTGCCAACCCATTTTTAGGGCTTTATAAAATGGGCTAACATTACGTTCTGCCAATTTGAAAGCCCACTTCAGTGTTTTTATATCCATATCGGCTTTCTGCTTACAATAAAACGAGTATGCAATATTGTTTGGGGTCGCATAATGAAAGACACCTGGTATCTTATCCATAGGATTCCTTGATTTTCCAGCCTTTTCGATGGCTTTTTGTTGGGAGGCAGAATTACTCTCATCAGAATTCGTCATATTTCAAAGGGAACTTTAGGCACTATTTAGGATATATGTTTAAACAATTTACTTAGACCGAATAAATTAATATTTACACCACAATTGGTAATGATTAGATCAATTGCCGCGATTTCTCAACAAACGGTCATTCACAATAAAATACTCGTGAATGGACTTAATTCTCAGGTGCTTCCAATTTTCTTCGAAATTGTAGAAACAACCGACAATTATTAATTAGGGTTTTGAACTAATAATATTTAATGATTATATTACTTTAAATAATTTGATGATATTTTGTGTTGAGTTTCTACGCAGGGGTCTTTACAAAGGAGCAATTCGACGAATACCCGCATCTACAATCGTGTAAATTCCCCTAATCAGTTATAAATAAAATATTTATCGGCGCAGAGCTATTATTTAAATTATTTACATTTGCAATTACAATTGGTCGAGTTAAAATGGTCACACAGGCTCAGGTGAAGGCAATTGGAGGTGTCCTGAACTGTAGGCACCGCCCGCTTAAAGAAAGATTTCGTGCTCTTTTTACACTGAAGAATATTGGTGGAGTGGATGCCATTGAACAAATAAGTTTAGGATTCCGAGATGAGTCGGCCTTGCTGAAACACGAATTGGCTTATTGTCTTGGTCAAATGCAGGATACAAGAGCGAATGACATACTCATCAATGTTTTAAAAGATACTGAGCAAGAGCCAATGGTTCGTCATGAAGCAGGTGAGTAACACGATTTCCCAGTAAGAGATCGAAGGCTAATGAATAATTTTAGCGGAAGCTCTAGGAGCAATTGGAGCTGCTGACGTTATCCCTATATTAGAGAAATATAAAGATGATCCCGTAGTAGAGGTTGCCGAGACGTGTGCCATTGCTTTAGATCGAGTGAATTGGTTGCAAAGCGTAAAAACTGTTGAAGATAGTAATCCTTATGCTTCAGTGGATCCGTCGCCACCAATAGCTGAAAACCTCTGCGTATCAGATCTTAAAAATATCTATTTAGATGCAAACAAAAATCTTTTCGAGCGATATCGGGCAATGTTCAGCTTGCGGAACACGAAAACAAGGGAAAGCGCGCTCGCACTGGCTGAAGGTTTAAAGGACGAATCTGCTCTGTTTCGCCATGAAGTAGCCTTTGTGCTGGGACAGCTGCAGGACCCAAGTACTATACCTTATCTCAAAAATAATTTAGAGGACAAGAACGAGAACGAAATGGTGCGTCACGAATGTGCAGAGGCTCTTGGAGCAATCGCAACTAAGGAGTGCGTCTTAATATTGCAAGAATATCTAGCTGATGAGAGACGAGTAGTGAGAGAGAGCTGTGAAATAGCACTTGACATGTGCGAATATGAGAATAGTCCTGAGTTCCAATACGCGGATGGGCTGTCGAAGATCAAAAAATGAAAAAAAAAATCAAGTAAATAAATCATGTATTTGGAATAATTGTTAGATTAAAATAAATTTTGTGTTGAATGTTGAGAGTTTATTCATTTTGTTCTGCGTCAACCCGATACTTTGCCCAACTTTTCGAAGGCTCCTCTGGTGGAAGCACCCAACCAATTGGTATGCGGCTTCCCTGGTTTCCATTCCGTACCAAATACGAGTCCCAAGTACGACTGGACAAAACAAACATGTTTAATTTTATTATACAACAATTATTAATTACTCACCGTATTCTTAGAAAGTCTTTAACTCGTTCCCGATCGCTTTTACGACTATTTGATCCATAAAAAGATTGTTCGCTTACGCCAAACAGGACTTCATTCCATTGATCCTCAATACGTTTGGCTTCTGTAGGCTTCGGAGCGTTCTCCAGTAATATGTTATTCCAGAATCTGCGCAGGTCGGCAAATTTTTCATGTAATTGTTGGGTTAATTGCTTATCTTCACAGCGTGTATAGTGAAGTATCTCCAACAATTCGAATGTACGGAGATATCGTTGCGCTTGCTGATACTTTCTCAGTTGCTGAAACTCAATTTTCTGTGATTGAGGTTTTGTTTGCGGAACGGATTCATTTTGCTGTGATGTATTGGAGATCGTTGGAGGTTCCTCTTTGATACCAATGTCCTTTTCATTTTTATATATTGACGGCGTAATAACTCGCTCTCGGGTTTTCTTTCTTCGCCGACGCTTTGCTCGGCGTTTTGCTATTTGCTTCAAAATTTGGCGTTTCGGTTGTTTCTCTGCTTCATTTAACAAATTGAACGTTTCACTTATCAATTTTTGTAGCTCTGGTTCAGACAAATTATTAGCTCCTTTCGAGTTTTTTAAATACTCGAATGTCCGTATATTTTCCTGAATTTTCTTTAATTGTGCTTTAAATTGCGATATTTTAATTGCCATATCTTATATAGTATAAATGTAACGGTACTGGCTAAAATCTGAACAAGTTTACTGTAACTTATCCCCGATTAATGCTTAGTAATAGTTGAAAACAGTATTGTTTTAAGAAATTATGTGTATTTTTAATCTATTGCGATTCCTTCTCAATCACTTCTTTAGCTTCACTTAAAACTAACTGCGCTTGTTCGTATTCTTTACTTTCTTTTAAATCGCTTTCGTCCTCCAAAAACTTTTCGAGAAGTTCGTACTCTTTCTTTAATCTATGGAAAATGTGATAAAAAATATTGTGTCCATTAAATTTTAACTCGCGTTTTCAGTTAAGAGATATGGACATTAATCGATCATTTATTTGTTTTTACCTTCGCACAGAATCCGGCAACATCATAAGACACTCTTGGATAACTTCTTCCTGCTTTTTCAGAACATGTTCATCAGCTCCTTCACCACGAAATTTTTCCAAACGCTTCTGTTCCGTAAGAACCTCCTTGCCGTAGATGATCCTTTCCTTAGTCAAACGTTTAACAACACCTGTTTTTATAACTAATTGCCTGACGCGCGAATCTGCCATAACTTAAAATATTAAAAAGAGAAGAGAAACAAATGTGAGCAATTTTGAAATGGTTCAATCTTTTTAAAAAACAGATTTTCCCTTAGATCGATTTTATAATTATTTTACAAAATGACTCACCTTTACATACCGGCCTTCTCGGAATATTGAACTGTTTATATACTTGGATCTTATTGTGAATCGGTCAGAAACTCGTTCCAACAGCGTTGCAAACTTTCGAATCTTTTTTCAAAAGGCTTAGTTAAATAATTAAAGATTAATTAAA
Source organism: Physocephala rufipes (assembly GCA_963966595.1). Taxonomy (NCBI): domain Eukaryota; kingdom Metazoa; phylum Arthropoda; class Insecta; order Diptera; family Conopidae; genus Physocephala; species Physocephala rufipes. Next base: position 1,520,174 of record OZ016501.1, on the reverse strand, counting down.
AAAGCATTAATTAACTAATTAAAGAACTTTAATTCTGACCCTTTACTAAGTGAGTCGTGAATTTATTCTCAATATTTAAAATTAATTTGTTTAGCATAACAATAATATTAATAGACGTCAGACATCAGAATCGCTCAGAATCATCACGTTCAAACGTAAAACTATTCTACTTGAAAATCTACGCCTTACACATAGATATTTTCGATCTTTATCCTTGCTATAGAGAATGTATAGAATGGAGCGAGCTGGTTGTGTGCTGCTATCTACCCGTTCGACGAACATAAAATTTAACCATAATTATACTGATAAGTATTAACGGCTTCTTTAATTTCTACGTCAATCTGTCGTATAACCGCCGAATATCAATCAATCAATCAACTGTGATAACGTCTCGTTATGTTACGTTTAGACTAATTGAATCATAAGGATTTAAAATTAGAGGGCTGCACAAGGCATCATCACTGTCCGTTCAAGACGTCCTCTTCAAGAAGACGTTCAATGTTTTAGGGTCTGACGCAAGGTCTGTTGAAAGCCTTACCACATATGCTTACCATGCGCAAGCTGTTTCCCCTTCCTAATTATCGACTTTCCTTTCTAATAATTGCATGCCAGTTTCAAGCTTTGGATGATTTGTCCACTCTATAGTGGACACACTATAGTCTTACTTCTATCGTCCTTCTGTTATATAGCCATAACAGAAAAAGTAGACTAAATCAAAATAATTTCCTAGTACTAATAATTTTAAATGTGTTAATTTTCAATTGATCACATAGTTGGTACCTAAAACGAAATACCCCACACACATATTAATGGTATAATACGACATCCATATTCCAGAAACTTATACCATAACCGTCTCTTATTTTTCTAAGGAATAAAACACAATAATTTTATTTTTATTGGTGATATATGAGTAATGAAGTGTATTTAAGCCGTCTTTATTCTCAGTATATTTTGATGACTGCGTTTGCTCGGGATGTATTCGAGATATCAATATTTCTTTAGCAACATGAATTTGTATTTTGCCACAAATGTAAAATCGAACAGCTCAGTGATAATCGTGTGGTATTTATGTTTCTAATATTCATTGATTTAAAATAGTTTCTCGTCATGGTGCGATCGAGCTTTGAATTTTCAATTCACATTTATATCTATTACAAATTTTTATATATTTCACATATTAATACAATGAATATTAATGCCATTTGATTATTAATTGGTTTTTGCTCACATTTCATTTTAATTCCTTGCGATGAGAGGAAGAAAACAATAATTACTAAAACAATAGCTAATCACAATTAGGTTATCATCGATCTAATAATCGAAAAAAGACAAAAAATAGGCCATTTCAAGTGGCTTTAAAGGACCTTTAAATATACAATTTATAATAATTCGTTTGCTCTTTTGTGTTTCTGATGTTTTGTTTGCTCGAAACATAAAGCAAATTAAAGTAATTAACAAAAGATAAATATAAATTAAGACAATTTTATTACATTTTTAAAAACGAATGCATATTATTATTTTTAAAGACTAATAAACTGGTGGTAGAAATTAAACAAATTATTTGAGTAAAATAAGTATGAGTAAATGCATGAATGAATTTATGAACGAATGAGTAAGAAATTTACAGTAAAGTGAGGATAAATAACTAAACAACAATCAATGTATAAATTAGTTTAATTTGTTATTTTTTGTTTATATTAAGAAGCGTCTTTCAGCTGAATGTGACGGATCAGTCAAAAAATTGATAGGATTTATTAAAATCGTAGCAAGTGAGGAGTGATAACTTTAAAGCATCCTCGGTCCATTTCCTTCGAAATGATTTACGATGGCGATAAAGAGTGACATATAAGTAGATATAGTGTATAATATAATTTATGGTTTTTATAATTAAGACGACTAATAATGGATTTGCATATGCTGCCATTTTCATAATTAAATTGATTTTCTCTTGAATCGTTTGTGATGAGGAAATATTTGAAGAGATTTTAACTGATTTCGAATTAATGAAATGGTCTGAGATTTTTTGTTGGTAACGGTTTAGGAATAGAAAGTTGTTTGACGATATTGATGAGTGTGATGGTTGTGATGATGTTAGTGATGATAGCAATTGAGTACAATTATTGATGATTAAATCATTCAAGGGCGAATTCTTTTCATTGTTGTTCACAATGAACAAACCATTACTAAAATTAGTTGAATAGCTATTAGTAATTATATTATTGTGTTGTTTTTTAAAAATCTTATCATGCATATTATGATTGATGATAATTATTAAGTGTAGTATTTCGTTAAATTTTTGCTCATTTAATGCTTTTTCCTTAAGAGTATCATCATTGCTGAGACTGTTTTTCAATAGTTGTTGTTGGGGTTGCTGTTGTTGTTTTGCCTCTTGCATTTTGACTTGTGTCCACAGTAGTGGTGATTTTTCAAATTGTTGCTGTTGTGGCTCTATATTCTGCTGGCACTCTAGTTATTTCTTCTTCTGAGCTTTTTCGGCGGCTTTTGTAACTTTACCCGAGGTCGTTTCTTTAAACGTTACAGATTTTATGACGCCTACAGCGACAGTCTGTCGCATATCACGCACAGCGAATCGCCCGAGCGGCGGAAACTCTTGGAAACTTTCAACACAAAGCGGTTTAGTTGGCACCAGCATTATAATTGCGGCATCGCCCGACTTTATTGCTTTGGGATCGGTCTCGGTCGTTTTTCCAGTGCGGCGATCACATTTCTCTTTAATCTCAGCGAATTTACAAGCGATATGGGCGGTGTGACAATCCAAAACTGGGGTGTAACCGTTAGCAATTTGCCCGGGATGATTAAGCACAATTACCTGAAATATTTCATAAATTTCATAAAATTCTTTTTTTTTAAAAATTGAGCACCTATTCCTTGAAATTTTTATTGAGATTATATCATTTATTTAATTAGCTTTCACGAACCTGAGCAGTGAAGTCTGCAGCGCCCTTAGGAGGGCAGTTCTTGGAATCACCGGCCACGTAACCGCGACGTAACTCCTTAACGGAAACGTTTTTAACATTGAAACCGACGTTATCACCTGGCAAGGCTTCCGATAGAGCTTCATGATGCATTTCAACAGATTTGACCTCAGTAACCAGATTGACAGGAGCAAAATTGACGACCATACCTGTAAGGAAAATGGCAATACTGAAATCGACGTAACTAGACCCAACTAAAAGTTAATCGTTATAAAATTGACTTCTGCGGGGTAGGGGAGAGCAGTAGTAAATGATTTGTAGCTATTACGCATAATCCATTTAGCCTCATGATTTTGTTGCCGAATAGGGCTTACTCTTCCGTAATACGTACCCGGTTTCAAAATGCCAGTCTCTACACGCCCAACCGGTACAGTTCCAATTCCACCGATCTTATAAACGTCTTGAAGTGGTAAACGTAGTGGTTTATCGGTGGGTCGCTGAGGTGGCATTATAGCATCTAAAGCGTCAATTAAACACTTTCCTTCGACCTTTCCTTCTTTGCGCTCTACGGTCCATCCTTTGAACCATGCCATCTTATCAGATGGCTCCAACATATTGTCACCATGCCAACCAGAAATGGGCACAAAAGCTACGGATGCCGGATTGTAGCCAATCTTCTTTATATAAGAGGAAACTTCTTTCTTAATTTCCTCGTAACGTGATTCGCTGTAGGGAGGTTCAGTTGAATCCATCTTATTCACGCCGACGATAAGCTGTTTTACGCCCAAAGTAAATGCAAGTAAAGCATGCTCACGCGTTTGACCATTCTTCGAAATGCCCGCCTCGAACTCTCCAGTGCCGGCTGCAACAATTAATACCGCACAATCAGCTTGGGATGTGCCGGTAATCATATTCTTGATAAAATCACGATGACCGGGAGCATCAATGATGGTCACGTAATATTTCTGCGTCTCGAATTTCCATAACGCAATATCGATAGTTATGCCACGCTCACGCTCAGCTTTCAGCTTATCTAAAACCCAGGCGTACTTAAAGGAACCTTTGCCCATTTCCTGGGCCTCTTTTTCAAATTTCTCTATAGTACGTTTATCAATACCACCGCATTTATATATCAAATGTCCGGTGGTGGTGGATTTGCCCGAGTCGACGTGACCAATGACCACGATATTAATATGAGTCTTTTCCTTGCCCATGACTTCTTAATTTCCCAACAAGGACAGCACTTTTTCTAAAAACAATTTGAACTAAAAAGCTATGACGTCTTGTGTGAATTTTACTTTTATATCAGAGGAGTACACAAGTATATCGACGTCTATAGTAGTTTCTCAGAACTACAAACAGAATGCAAATAAATCAATTGATTAGATAATTATAAAAAACTAAACAGTCTAAAAGAAAGTTTTAAAACGCTACTTCTAATGCGATAAAAAAATTAGAAATTTTCCAGTGGAAAAAAATTTATTGATTTTAAAAGAACAAGCCGTTAAATCATCTAGTTTCAATTAAATTGTTTGCTTTTATTTTAAGAAATTTTATTAAAATATTTCCAATTTTAAAGTTTAAGCGATCGACCGACCGATGAACTGAGCGAGCGAACGTTAACTTTCGCTGCAGAAAAGCGAAAATTTCTCTACTCTGAAAATCAATAGTCGTCACTGATGATGGAGCCACTAGCAGCACACCTTCACCCACAACACCAAAATGGAATTTGTTCCTCGTTTTCGATACTCGTTGGAAGCATGTTTGTCTATACGGCCGTCTCTTACGTATGAAAATCAATTCTCGTGCTAGCGCACGAGAACCAACAGACCAAACCCTTTGTCAGCTATGCGCACAACGAAGCGAACATTTGTCGCACCGGAAAACTGGGCAAATCATATTGTGCATATACAAATATCTTTATATATATATATATATATATATATATATATATATATATATATATATATATATATATATATATATATATATATATACGTCTACACCGACCACTTTGTATATATCCGAATCACTCTGAATATTTGAAATGAGAAACGACTTAAGGGAGTATTAAATTTTTAACAATTATGCTAAAATTGCTTAAACACCGAGTGAATACGAGAACGTTAAGCTCGCCTCGTTTCCTTTAATGAACGATTTTCTTTGATGATGCGAAAATGTCTACAATCATCTTCAAAATAAATATTATCCCGATTTTAGATATCAAAGTATTTTTAGTTTAAGGTTTTTAGTTTAAAGAAATCAAGTACATTCTAATTCTGAATAAGTATTTTTTAATAAATTAATTAAGCGATGCTGTGATATATTACAGAATCTTGATGGTACCTAAAATCGTAACATAATATGGAACAGCACGACTTTCATTCATTCATTCGTTCAATAAAATTTTGCATATTTTCTATCTTTTGTTTAGAATATTCGATTTTTTGCAAGATGGTGCAATTTCGAGGAACTTCAACTTTGCCGCAATTTCTTTAATTAGAATACTTTCTATTTAGGCGGTCGGTCAATGATTGCATATTATCGTATATTTAGATTTGAAGGGTATTTTATTATACTTGTGTTTATTTACATACGGCACTTCCGGTTACGATAACCAACTTAAAAATAATTCAAAATTTACAAAAAACTACAATAGAAAAAGTTTGTTACTGCGATCCGGATTTTTTAATAAGAAACCTCCAGGTATTAGAAATGAAAGGAAATATTTTTTAGAATTGTCTAATTTAATTATTCATTAAAAAGTTCAATTGAACCAAATGGTTAATTTCATTTGCAACATGCATTTCGCGTGAATTGCAATGGAAAATTATTTATAGCCTTGCTCGGGATAGTTTAGTTTATTCTTTTTTTTAATTCTCAAGATAATTATTTTCAGGCCTAAGGCATGTCATTACATAACTTGCGTTTTTTAATCGATATATGGAATGTTATTTTATAGAATTTACCAAATTCTGGATGAGCCAGAAGGCTATGTTTGTTTGAAATATTTAAAAGAGATCATTTATTCAATTTTTTTCGGAAATAAAATTAATAAATAGAATTAAGATTTAAAAATAATGTTCGTATAATCCAATTTGAAACATAGAATTTAATTAGAAATTACTACCGGCCGGCTCTCAAAATTTTCACTGAACCAACAAATTATTTTCCCACACGTTTTCGTTCTTTATACAATGTTTTAAAGCAAACGTTAGCCACAGTTATTTCACTTTCTCAATCAAATTTGATAAAATAAGAACACTTTCAAGTCTTGCAATCAACAAGAAATACATTGAAATATTGCACAAGAAGTGATGGTGAAAATTCAAGAGGAAATTAAAAGATTTTCACGAACGAATTCAGAATTCCTTCCACTTACCTCGAGCACAAAAGACGGAAAGGCAGATTTTCGCAACGGTCAAAATGCACATGCGCTGGAAAACTGTACTCTGACACGGACATCCATTCGTCCCTATTGCAATGTGATATATCACACTGCAATAATCGATGTCCTAAAGTGAGTGCACTAGTGTTTGGCAAAATTTCCCTCGATCACGAAAAGAAGGTAAGAATCAAAATTCAAATTTTGTTCGAAAGGGCAGAAATTCAAATACAAACGTTTCGTTCACTGACAAGTAGATATAATTTTATAGTGCTGATTCAGCAAAACCCTTTTTAGGACAAAACTTATCACTAGTTTTCGAACATTATTCAAATTGAAATGCATTATAGAATTAAACGTTTTTGAATATTCAACATAAAATGATCTCAAAATAAATTCGATTCAATATATAATGCAGATGATTTAATTGTTGACAAATTAATTCCAATATATTAGTCTGCTATATTTTACTTATTCACAAGTGCAATTTATGTCGTATTTGTAGGTCCGTTGTAATAAAATGTTTAATATCACCCCGAATATTTCATCATAATTTAGAACGTTTCTGGTGATAGAAAAGAATGTAATAAAACTTCTCATAAAACTTATTTATCCTATCATTACAATAATTGAAATTCATTTCCATTCACTATCTGAATCATATTCCTCCCAGGGCAGACTTTCGCCCGGATTTAGATTTTTCTTTTTTAAATAGTTATTAAATTGTTCAGGAATAGACATATATTTTCTTATTTTCATCCGAAACTGCTTCCATGTCCATTGATAGTGATTGCGTTTATCAGTCACCATTGCCTTGTAATTGAGTTTATATTTATCCAGGAAATACTCCAGTTCTTTAATAAAGCCCTTTGGAAGCCTGCGTAAAAATAACAATTTTATTAAATCATTCGAAATCTCACGAAGGAAGGGGAAGCAATTTTTACTTGAGTTGCGACTCTCGAAATTCATTTGCTTCTTTTTCCAGTTGTTCGGCCACAAATTCTTTTCGCTTGGGTCGCTGAACTGCATGTTTCTCTTTATCCAATTCTTCCTCGATGAATCCATTAACCAGTTTTACCATTTTTACGCGTTCCTGTTTAAAATTTGGAACTGCAATTGCTTTGTTGGGATCAGCAGAAAGGCCCATCTCATAAAAGTTTTTCGAAGGTGGTTTGCTGTCCTCCCACACTTTCTTCAATTGTGGACTGGAATTGTTTACAAACGGGACTTAGCAGGTACCAAACATAAGTTAATATTTATACATACTCTCTTATTTTCCCGGTAGACTTGCGAGTTTTATTTAAAGTTTTTCGATTTACATTATAACGATATTTTTTGCGAATATGGTTTTTACGTATCTTCATTATTTCTTAATAAAATTTTGATTTATTAAAAAAGTGGGAATACAAGTCTCACGTGCTACCATGCAAATTTTTGTTATTTAAGTTAATAAATTCACAATAGGCTAAGGTTTACATTTGAACTGTCAACGTTTTGAGAGTATTGCCAGTCGTCCTTAATAATTAACTCTTTGTAAAATCGTTCGAAGCGAATTGAAAATATATATCATAGTATGCGAATATTGTTATAATTTAACTATGATGAATAATTTGTAAAGTATTGTAGCTAGAACACTATGCAATCCCACAACGCAGTGGTGATCGAAAATGCTGTCAAATTGTAGCGATAAAGCCTCTTCAATTTAATTCATATCTGAGGCAGAGCTGGGTAAACAAATAGCAAAATTAAGAACAAGCAAATGATAGAGAGATATAGATCTATCAAATTAGAAATGGAACAGTTACTTCCATCCAGGGTAAATTTCCATTTTTATCTCGTTTACATAAGGATTTGCAAACCGACCAGTCGCCAGCGACCTAAAATCGTTGAGGCTATGATAGAAACAGGTAGGAAATCTCAAAAAGCATAGACTTATGGGAATTGAGAAAAACAAAATATTGGTGCCGTCACTGTTAGCGTCATCGCAAAAACTGCGTATTTTTCGATTTTACTGGTCGATCTCTCCTTTGCATGTTTTATCGATTGCGGAATTTTGACATCCCCGTGACCGAAACCGCAACTTATCTAATTGTGGCGCCATTATATATAAACAATCGTAGTGGCGAAGTGCAAATGTAGCTGAAAATTGGTTCTCAATCAACAATTTCTTTAAAATCTGCATCACTACCCATGGTCACAAAATTTTTAATTATATAGAGGTCCCGACACCCCTACGGAGGTCTATTATCCAGATAAATACGACGTAATTGAAAAACTGTCCAATCTTACTTATGTTTGTTTCTCTTTTAATTGATTGAAAAAGATAAATTTGATCTGGGGCCGAATCGTCGCAACCGTGATCGTATGAAGGGTTTCGAAATTTGAACTTTTCATACCGTAGCATTCGCTATCGAAAGCAAAGTAATAGATGTTGAAATTACGGGAACCGTGAACGGGTAATCTTTCGTACGAAAGCGGTTCGATATGTTTGAATATATCGAGTTAGTAATTTTTGAATTTCATTCAAAGAAAAACATGTAAGTTTGAACATAATTTTATTTATTGATAAATTTAATTAAAATTTTTTATAGGGCAAACCTAAATAAAATAAATTTTGGGCAGAAAGACATACTGATTTTATGACTAACCATCCAAATTTAGCCAAAAATTGTCTACCTAATTGTTCCCAAGGAAAAGCTGCATTCCAAAGGTTATGGGAGCAGTTATCACTAAAATTAAATTCAGCCGGACCACCAATAAAAAACCCAAAATTGTGGCGAAAAGTGTGATTACATTGCTTTTATTGCTTCACAAGTGAAACTATCGTCTGTTATAGGTTTTTGCTGACCAGAAGCACGTTATCAAGAAAAAACTGTCGTACAATAAGTTGTCGCGCGGCCAAACAGGAGGAGGGCCTTCGAAGAGAAGTTCATAACTTCCGCAGAGGAGCAGCTAATGCAAGCCACTGGAATGAATGCGGCTGTGGATGGATTGTCATCGGTAAATTCTTTTGGAGCCAACTCTCTGAAAAATCCAGAGAACAACGGCCGCGATTCGAATCATGAAGTGCAAGGGTTATATTCAATTTTGGCAGGTACATATTTTTTCAAAATTCGTTACGGAGGGATAATTGCTTCTGAATTTGCAGATGATGATTCAAATAAGGAGAACCTCGAAGATGTTGTTGCAGAATCTCCGAAGCAAACAAATAAAGATGACAAAAAGGTTGCTTTATTGAAGGATTATTATAAACAACTGAAAGAAGGACAGGATGCTATTATTACTAAGTTCGATGAATTGTTAAAAATTAAAAAGAGGTCACTGGACATCAAAGAAGAGGAACACGAAATTAATATGGTTATCAAACGAGGTAAATTGAAAATGAAAACACTAGAGTTGAAACATTATGTTGAAAACTTCCGCCCGCCATAAGGGAAAGCATGCTTGCTAATTGCAAAATTGGAGGAACAGATGTGTACAGGTGCCCAGGCAACTCCAGTTGCATTAGCACGTATTTAAAAGCCTCTTTGCTAAGCCGAAATCGTTTAATAAATCTATGGAAATAACGTGTTTACTTTTAATTATCTAATATTATATTATACTATATTTTCTTACACTGCTTCTGGGAGTGAAAGTGGATCGCTGGAATCCCGCAAGCGCCTTCTCACTGGTGCTAGCCCTTCTTCTTCGGATTCGGATGAAAGTAAATCAATTGCACCAGGATCCATTGAAAGTATTTTTAATATTCGTAACCGATTTAAAGTTGTAAATTTAAAATGACAATTGATATTTTGTATACACACTATTTTTGAATGCCAAATAGACAGCAGAAAATCTTTTACTTTTGGAAAAGAATCGATTCGTTTCGAATCGAATGCCGCGATACATTCGTTCGAAACATCACGAAATTTTTATCGATACGTTTCATTACTCGATTGCGACTGCAACGATTCGGCCCCTGGTTATTTCGTTAATTTATGTAATTACCCAATTAGAATAAGTTGTTTAAAAAAAAAGTAACAGATTTATGCGTGCAAATTTATGCATACATAAGGTCTACACTTTATTTATTACGTTGTATGGTTTCAATTCACTTTAGAATTTATTTTAATTTTTGTATCAAGCGCTGCACAATAAAGCAAACGCATGTTCCAATATAAAATAGAAATAATTTGTTATATGAGTAAACGTATATCTATAAAATATTTTGATTTTCTTAAAACTGATAATAGCTGTTAAAAGTATTATTGACATTTATCAATAATTTACTTTAGATTAACGCAGGCAGTTCGTAAAAACGAGCACACAAAGTAAGAAAGTTTGTACAAAACAGTGTTACAATAGATCTAACAGCTTGAACTTAAAATACATATTCAAATTTGATTAAAAAAGATTATGCAATCAAAGCAATATTTTTTCGTACAAATTATATAACCATTAGATATAGTTTTTGTAATCAACCTAAAGCAAATAATAGTATGCTTAAGAGTTGAATAGTACAAAGTTATTTTCCATCATGCTTTTTTATAAAATTTAAAAAATACAACTTTTTACAAAATTTCTAATTATTCGCGTGGTTGCATCACCCTATATATAAATATGTTATTTCTTATATCCTAAACTTGTGTAAATTTACTTTATGTATTTGTATTAATACGATTAAGTATTAGCGACTTAAATGGAAACTTAAAAACTAATCGGATGGCTTGACCAGACCCATAACTTTGCCTTCGAACAGTGGCAAGATATCCGAGTCATTCATTATTTCTTCTTGGATCACTGGACTGTCTGGATCATCGCAATGCGTTTTAAAGAAAAACCTACGGGAGAGAAATTAAAGTGGCTCAATTAAGGATTGAAGATAAATGCAATATATAAAACTCAAATATTTACCGAAAGTTGCCTTTCTTTGGCAAGTAATCCTTGAATTGTTTCAGAGTAGGTTGTCGGCCCGGAATTTTAGTTCTATAAGGATACTCTTCATCACAAAACGAGAACACGACGGTTGTGGTTTCTTGTGGTTTCGCTGGCAAAGGAGGTGGAGGTGGATGTTGATGATGCATACTGCTGCTACCGCTACTGCTACTGCTAAATGATGCTGGAACGGTTAAATGTGGTAGGTGCTGTTGTGCAGTGTAGCGACGAGATCGCCTTGTCTCATCTTCCAGTCTTCTTTTTGCCTCTTCCAATTTCGAGGCAGTACTTACGCCAGCTGAACGGGCGCTATTTTTGATTTGAAAGTTATTTTAGGTGATCGAGAATGTTGAGAATAGTCTACCTGGCATCTTTGTACTTCATGAGGGTATCCGCGGAAAACAAACTTATTCCACTGTCTGTGTTCATGGAAGGCCATTTATTTGTTAGTTTCCTAGATGAGGAACTGTGTTCGGGCATAGATTTCGAATGCTTCATCGGCTGCCCACCTATAATTAGTGTCCAGACATTAATATACGAAACTGGTGCTTCAAATTATTAGTTCTCAAATACTTATGCTGCCGGCGCCGTCACTAAGCATCCCCGAATCATGCGTAATAGTTCGTCTACGTGATGGAATGGGAGGGCAAGGTGACGCTGTACCCGGGGAACGATGTGGTGTCTGATCTTTCCATACACGCGATACATGCTGATCAAGTATATCTTGATCGTTATCCTCATCCAGAGCAAATTTTTCACGTATCGCCTCGGCAAAAGCACGATCGCTTGCAAGCCTTTCATTAGTTGGTATTGAGACCTCAGGGAAACGCTAGATAAGGTATCAATTATTTTATTCTATTACAGCGACCCATAAACGGTAATGGTCAGAAAAGTTTCATCAACAAACCTCTAAATGAGCCCGGTCTTCAAGATCTTGTTTACGTTTCACTTCTTCTAATTTTGGTATCAAAAGCGCGATAAGCTCTGATTCTTTTAAGGGTCGATGTTCATTCGAATGAAGTCTTTGGGTACGCGGTATAACCTGATGTAATTATAATAAAACATGAATTATTTATACAATCCCCCAAGCTTTTAAAGCTTTATAGTTGGATAGTTTTAACTTTCATTAAACAACGACTAATATCGCATCAGGATTTTTAAATAAGAAAACAGATGTTCTAAAAAATTGTAAATAGTTATTTTAAGCAAAATTAATCTCTTCCAGATTGATTGTATAAGATTTTTCAATATATCCCGCAATCAACTCTTATCTTAAGTCTCAAATTCTCTCTTTTGTTCTCAATCATGTGGATGTCATAAATAATTAAATAAATTATAGTGATGAAATTTAAATAACCTGAAAAGTATTCGTTTCCTTATTAGCCAAAGCGCTTTGTCGGATTGCCTTACTCTCCGTGGAATTGTGTTTTCTTTGCACGTAGGGACGCCCATCACTGAAAATATAAGAATAGAAATATTTAAATTATTCCGACGTCGTGTAACATCCAGCCGCAAATGAATTGGTTTTGGAGCGAAATTTTCATTTGACGAAGTGCACGAAAGTTTGCATTCGGATAGAGTGATTAATGATTGGCATCAAAAATGCTATACTTACACTGAGCAACTGGATATTGATAACGTATCAGAGTCCGTGCGTCCGCCGGAACTAATACTCGCTCTTTCCGAATCCACTCTAGAATTCGGTACATATGAAGCATTCATTCTTGACGTGTACACGTAACCGTGAGCACTATTTTGCATGCAGGATTGTTGGATGGATATTGGATTGGAATCGTTTAAATAGGTTCCATGCATTCAATCAATTTTCCAAAATCAGTTACAGGTTACAAAATGCCACGAAAAAAAATTAATTCAAATTATAAGGATATAAAATTTGCAATGGCAGGAAACATTAACAAAACATGTTCGTTCATTATGTGTTTTGCAACAAAAACAGCATCAACAAACAGAATTAATGGTGGTAGATGTTGTTGGAGTTGTATGAGCAGCAGTTGTATGAGTGCGTAAGTGTTTATATGCAGATTGGGTTGTGTGCAGGTAAATGGAAAATAAGAATAACAAGAATTATTAAATGAAAATAAAAATAAAAGGACTTACGTACTTAAGTAAAAAAACGTGTGAAAAATAAATTCTTACGGCAATACTCGTACAAATGAAACTTGAATTATATTTTTGTATGCATACAAAGCTATTTTATTTATTCTATCATAAATCTTAATTGAAATTGTAAATCTTCTACTTAGACTTTATTAAATCCATTAGCATTCTAGCCTTAAAACACTGTTTGTATTATAAAATAAACTTTTACTGAAATAATTGATTAGTAAAATTAATTAAAGAGCTTTTTACAGAGAAGTTATCGAGGATCTTGATGATCGACCGTCGAAAGCCACCGACAAAAATTTAGTTTGGGGATGCTCTTACTCGTACAAAAATTTAGGTTTGGGTTTTCCATTTCTCAAAGACAATATGTCCCCTGATAGCGTTATAGAACTGGTAATAAAATCCCGAAACAACAAATATCCGAACTTTATACATTAAAATTTAACTCGCTTAAAAATTATTCTTTTAATCCCCAGAGGATAGTTAGAATAAAACTCCATATGCAAACGGCATTAAGGTAAGCCTTATGAAACAGCATTATGGTAACCCAACTGCTTGTATTTTGGCAGTCTTCTGACGTTGCAAGCATTGTAGCTCTTATTAAGCAAAATTCTGACATTCACGCTAGCAGTATTCTTTACACATTATTCTTTTATTATAATTTTTTCGCTAATTTCGCTAATTTTTTAAGTTCTAATTTCGTTCGAGGCTTTTAATAATCGTCGGCATATTCCGGATTTTGTGTCTCCTAGCGTTACAGACATAAAAAATGTTCCAATATTCAATAATCAATTATCACAGAAAAAATTATCGAAATTCGAAGTTAAGGGACTTGTCAGCGGCTAGTATTGCTTTTTTTGTTCGTGTTTATCTTAAAAGTGTTTTCGGTAAAGTTTCATATAATAATTTGAAATAAATAAAGTATACTACATTAAAAACATTCATGAAAAGGTACATCTATTTTTTTGCTTTCTAAAAAACAGCAATATTCGCAAATAAGCAGAAAAGTATTTTGGAGGAAATAATTAATTAGAAACGAATAATATTTACCCCGGTGGGCGAATTTCAAGTCTTCGTTTTTGCGTAGCTAAAAGAAGATCACGAGTTAAACGCATCGGCATATCGGCTGACATGCGACCCGCTTCGGTTTGGAGTTTCTCGATATCGTCGCATAACGAAAGTTCTGAATCTTCATGAAGCGTCGGAAGCGTCGAACTGCGAGGTAGTGTTTCGGTTGCTGAAACTGAACCACTTGAACTAGCTGATGTTGATGGACCGTAGACACTGCCACTGGCACTACAAACACCTGCAGAACCCACACCCCCTCCGCTCAACGTAGTAAAACTGGGAGGAAAATTAATGAAGTGAGATGTAAATGAGGCTGATGCTGCTGCCGATGCTGCTGCTGCTGGAATTGTTCCAATAGCGGAAGCCTTTGTTGATAAGTTTGTAGACGCCGCTGTGCCGAATAATGGCATCGGCAAACCGCCAATGGCTCCTGCGACCATACTGCCGCTACCACCGCCATTTCCATTGCTGCCTCCAGCACAACTAGTACCACTACTGCTACCACTTGCTGATGCTGTGCCGCCACTGCTAAAACGTTCATGAACTGCAGACATTTGTTGGATATACATGATATACATTTCAGAACAAAGAAATGCCGGATAAATATTTTCACGAATGATTGTTTCAACATTTTGTTGCATGGGATCAAAAATATCTGCAGACAGAGGGATTTCATTCTTAAGTCCATCCTTGATGTTACGACGTAAATCTTCTGAAATTGAAAGTTGACTCTTTCGAAGAAACCTAAAGCGTTACCCATTTGGAAAAAAACAACAATATATCAATCCGAATTTGTAGATTTACATAAGCGGTTTATACCTATAAATAGCTCCAATAATTTGTTTTATTTTTTCTGGATCAGTTTGTTGTTTTAAACCTTCGCATGCAAAATAAAAATTTAGATGATCTTTGTAGGCGGGCGTTTCTTCATCAACGTATTTCTTAAAAAGCTCTACTCCATCGCGATCTTCTAATAAATGATTTAATGTGCGTGCCCAATTTAAATACGAAGGCGGTGAATTTCTGCATATATCTGCCACACCTTCGGTCATCTTGAAAAAAATTAAGGCCCAAATAAAAATCGCATTTTCAAATAAAGTTAAACGATTAGCATTAATTAGTATTAATAGAAACCTTTTTTGCGCTGCTTTCTTCTCCGGGAACAGGAGGTCTTGGCCCACTACACTCATGATCATCAAATTTATTATATCCCAAAGGATAGCTCATGCCAAACCCAATGACTATCACACGACGCTCTAACCGAAATCCAATATGCAATTCGAATGTTAACTAATAATTGTCGAATACACGTAAATACTTTGTAGCAGATTTACTAGAAATAAATATTCCGCTATATTCAAAAAATTGTCCGCTTTATTCAAAACACTGAGGACATGGAAGATACTTTACGAATATTATTCACGTTGATTTGGAAGGCATTCAGACAAGGCCTAGAAATACAATAAAAAATAAGGGAAATACAAATTAAAGCCTTTAGTGGGTAAAAATCTGCTTCATTTTAATCGAGCGAAGAGTCCTATAATATTAACCCGTTAACTGGGGAATAAGCTTTTCAGTTCATAACTATAGATAATATCACGTAAACAACATACATGATGTGCTCACGTCAATAGTTAAACAGGTTAAAATATCTTTTTTTATCAAGTATTTTCGGTACTATTGTCGTCACTCGTCACGCGTTAGAATTTAGTAGATTAAGACCATATTACACTTATTACATTTAAGACAAATAAATTATCGTGATGAAAAAAGCGCTTAATACAATTTCAGTAGTAATACATTTATGACGAAATATTTCGTCACGTTCAGTTACCAGGTTAACACCGATTTTTTATATGTAATTATGTGAGAGAGGACTTTTAGTCTTCTTCAATGGTTTCATTCAAATGTTGCATTTTAGAAAATATGTAAAAATATGAATAAATTCCAGCTAGTTGGGAAAAATGTATGCAGAATAAAAAAAATTTAAACAAATAAATTTTTTTAATAAAATTTAAAAAATTTTAACCTACTCATAATCCAAGTGGCCAGAAGTAATTTTTATCTCAATTTTATTGTCAAGTTTAGTTTATAGGCAAACCGGCGTCATGCCACGTCGCAGAAACCTGTTTATCCATAAGCCAAACTTGGCAAGGAAAGTCGCACCAATTATAAAAAGAATATCGATAATTCACAATTAGTTTCTCTTCGTGCGCATTAAATTTACATAATCAAAATATGAACCCCATTGAAAATTAATAAAAATTATTCAAGAAGTCATTAAAACGAAATTGAAAGACTTCGATCTTAAAAGGAAGTCATTGAGGAATGTTAAGTATATAAAATCAAACTGCGGCCATTTTGAAAGTGTTTTTGATTGGTTGAAGAAATCGACCAATACAATATCCAGGACACAACAACAAGAAGAAGGACAATAATCCATTATGTAAAAAATTGAAAAGAAAATGAACACAACGAACGAACGAACGCCGTTCAGTTGACGCGCAGCAAACTTTGAACAAAGAAAAAGGAGCAAAATTTCGGAACTTAAGTGAACGCAAAAGAGGCTGTGGCACAAGCACACACAGGCACTGGTAAAGGGATCAGTAGAGAGGCGATAGCAAGGGCAAAAGCAATAACAGAAGGAGACGTTCTAGCTCGAACTACGTTGAAAACAGCAAATGATACGATATGGGGATGATGACAACGACGGCAGAAGGAACAGAAGAGGACACATCACAGGACACAAATCCGGTCTTCTCTGTGTAACGAATACAATAAAGAGTGCCGCCGTGCATGACGCAATGGACGCTTTGAAAAAGCACAAGTTGAATATTGCAGACAGGGCAAGAGGCAGGCAGATTTATTCGGGCATCAAAAGCGTAAAGGGCCAACAAAAAGGGAGAAAATCTATCTAAACCCTATGAAAAGCAACCACCATCGCATCAAGGCAATGTTTGTACATATCCTTGTAAATAGTCCCATTATATAATCAGAGGAGGAAGAAGCAGAACACATACATGCTCACACATGTACAAATACATTGAAAAACTGTGCACCCAAAGTTGTGTGGTACACACATGACTTCACTTCAGACCAAATAATCTGTTTGGATAATATCAAAAAAATTATTTATTATTTTGTATTTCTATTCCATAATAAACGTCTTATTAAAAGATTCATTACTTTTATAATTTTACTTTATAGATCAAGAATTCATTCTCGTAAATATATATTTTTCAACCAAGCCAAGCCAAGCCAAGCAGTACTCATTTCTTCAATTCGTTTCACGAGTGACATTTTCCTTGTAATGATTACTGAAATCATCAAAAATACACAAGATGCTCGCTTATAATTATGCTAGGATTTAAATTCAATAGAAATTATATAAAACTTAAAGTGCTCAAGATAAATAATCTTCATGAGGAAAATGTCATTTCCATTGCACTAGCAGTTCGCGAATTGACGAAATATGTCGTCGTACCACCAACTTAACAAATTACAAGAAGCCGCAGCTCTAAAAAGTTGTTAAAAATCAAGTGAGAAAATGGGAGAGATTCAAAACTAAAATTTTGAATTCCATAATAAAATGACATAAGAAGTATATAATCTAGTATTATGTCATATATTTCGACAATCTAGGATTAGTATAACCACCCTCTTAAAAACAAATTATACCATCGTATCTCGACAGCGATCGTAATAAGATACTCTCTGTTCACTCCGTCATTGTTATAAAATCTTCAACAAAGAAGTAATTGTTTTTGAAGGAGTTATTATAATATGCATCTATGTATTTTGATATCTGAGCACCAGTAATTACCACTCTCGAGAATAAAATTTACTACTAGAGATCTCTTTATTAACGAATTTTTAGCTATGGATCGCAACTAGTGGAATTTTCATTTGAATTAAAATTGAATTAATTTCATTTTTAACACGCTTGAAAATCGCTCTTGATTTTCTTCACATTCTTCCAATGATTGTAGTTTAAATTTGTTTTGTTATTCTGAGTAAGATAAATAGAAATATTTAATGAAAGAAGAATCTGGTATATACTAATAAATTTGTAGATAAATTTAGTCTAAATGTGGATTATTTTGAATGCGAACTAATGTATTGTTAAATTTTAAAGGATCGCTATCAATAATTGCAATCATTTAAAATTTATGGAGTCCAGAATTGAATCATGGAATTATTAGATCTTATTAAATTTTGCTAGATAATATTTATATAATATTATCTTCGTAACATGCCATACATTTTCTTATAGTCTTCATCATTTATTAATTGAAATTTGAATCTTCACGAATCGGGATTCACATCGAAGAATAAGAAATTTCGAAGATATTTATTTTGCAATAGCGTCTCTTTTAGTTTCTACTTTTTGATTAATAGATGCAATTGCCTTAGAAAATCTTCTTTTGTTTTGAATATGCTCGACTTTTTTTTGCATTCTTATACGACGTGCGCATCTTTTCTAAGAATATATTTACATAAAATTGCTTCATTTTAGAGCCATCAAAGGAATCACTAATGGTGTTTTAGGATATGAAAAGACAGCGGTAAAAGAGGCTAAAGCGAAAACATCTTCAGTGAAGAAGAAGAAAAGAAGTAAAGAATGAGTACTTGAACCCGTTTTTACTTATACTAAATTTACATTATTGTATTTCAGTTTCTATGAGAATGAAAGGATAGGAAGATGAATTAAAAAAATTAGAGAAAAAGCTATAGAGTGTTTCTTATAAGAATAAAACAAAACGACAAGTAGAGAAAAAATTCATTTAAAGTAGTCAAAAATAAAAGAACTAAGTGTTAAATTCAGCTCGGTTGAAACTCTTATGCCAAAATACTCGTAAAATAAATACATATTTTGATTATAAAAATTAATTATATTAATTATTAATATAATTAAGTATACCGAAATTTAATAAATTCGTTTCCTATTCTGAAATCAGAATAGAATAGAACTCCTTCTATTCTAAGTTAGAGTTTATTCTTCTCTACATGCGCCACGCCTGATTTAATGCATTTCAAACAAAATGATGTTGCCAGCAATCCTTCCGTTATGGGGTCTAAGTGCTTCTCTCCTATATAAAATATTTTTTATACTATTACTTCATAGCTTCTACTCAATTTTTAAAACTATAGCAATAAGATTTACTTCGGCCATGCCGAAGTTTGTACACCCTACACCCGTAATACAAATTTATATATGATCACAATAATTAATCTGCAGTCTTCTCCCATTTTTTAGTGTATATTTCTCCTTAGACGGTAGATTCAGAATTAGGATTTTGTTTCAAATTTATTCTGCCACCTCAGTAAACGAGTTGTGGGTGTAAAACCTATTCGATTCCTGCTATTTTCAAAACTTTACAAAGAATATTAAAACTAATTTTCATGACAATATCATTAATTCGATATCATTAATTACTACAGACACGCAAGCAGACTGACGGAAGTATGGAACTCGTCGTATCAAGTCCTGATTCTATGTTGGATTCTAATATACTTTTCTATATCTTCCAGAACTATTTAATCCATTACAAAGCGAAACGCAAATTGAATACATCCTTAGCCCTTTGATGGTAGGATATAAAAATCAATTTTAGTTATTTTAAAAGATTCAACGATTGCTGTGAACAAAACAAACCATAGTCCCACCCCTTTTTAATATTTCTTGAGGAAAACCTTATATAATATTGGCTGAGAAGATACCATTAATACGCGACTTACATATTTTATCGAAGAAGAAGAATAAGATAATTGGCAAGAGAGAATTAGCTCAAGATACTTGCATTTAAAATATTTTTGAGAATATTTTTTTAAATTTTTGAACAAGAAAATTTGTCTATGTAGACGTTAATCTAAAATAAGTTTTACTTATTTTTTCCTAATATTTGCCGTGATTGTTATTTCCTATTTATTTACTATTTTCTTTAGGCGAACGTTAAGAGAGTAAGAATGAAAAGGATCAAAGAATTCAAATTACATAACCGGCGTTCCGTAACGAAATCCTAAACAGAATACGAGAAATATTATATAAATAGTTTTTGTTTGTACATCAAGACTGTGTCTGATATAGAATCAGCCGGAGGTGATTATAAATGATGTTTATGATCATACCGATTCGACAGAAGGAAAGAAAATTCCTTTGTTATCGTTTCAATATTTTACGCTTCACTTGGATAATCTCATAACGTAGGTAGCAGTAATTATCTTCTCCGATGAATGACGTGCCCAGCGATTGCTTGGTCTTCTTTTAAACTACTTCAAAGTAATGAAAGATTGTAATGAAAAAAAAAAAGAATAAAAAACGACGATATTCCAAAGATTTAAAGGTTTAATAATAAACCGAAGGATATGTTCATCTGCGACTCAAGAGAATTATTAATTAATCCTGCTTCATGGCGATAACAAAAATTCAATTAAGATTTCAATTAGAAAACCTAGCCATTTTGTTTTTGAAAATCCATTCAATAAAACGAGACGAAATAATTTTGTTCTTTCTTCCTCTCTTTTAAGGCTTACCTGAAAAGCACGCGACAAATCAACAAGTTTCTATTCAGACAAAAGGTCTGAAGTGACAAATATCTCAATCTACCGCTACAACAAAAGGTGACACAAATGACATCGGCTCAGAATTATTAGTGTTGTTTCTATCACGACCGACGATGAATAGAAGCTGCAAGAACCAATCCGGTGTAAGGTCAAAATCTGTTGAGTTATTGTTGGTTATTCGTTATGATAATCTCGGTTTGCTATTGATGAGATTAAGTGTCACACGCGTACCTGAACAGAAATGCTTAAACGCGAAAGTGGCTTTACCGCAGGAATAATTCGTTAGAAGGATCTTAAGATAACCGAAGTCTGCACCCGAATGTTGTGACTTGTTGGGAAATAAAAATGACGAACGCAGAACCAGGAAAGTCAGTCCACTAAAATTTTCGATTTTGGACAAGAAAAAATCTCCATTCTGATCCTGTCTGCCAGCCAGCGTTGATGCTTCGCCACCATATCGTTTTATATATTACTGAGGTAACGAATCCTTATGTATGGGTGGGTGTGACGCGCGCGTGTGTGTGAATGTTATTCAATGAGTGATTGTGTGTGAATGCATGCCGGTGACTTTCCTTTTGAATTTTTCAATAGGATAAGTTTGTATGGAGTGGGTGTCCGTAGACTCCAAAAGCAATTGTTGCTTATCGTCGCACTTTTTTGTTTTTGTAATATAATGTTCTTTAAATAGGGTAAAGATGACTAATTCTAAAAAGCTTGATCAGTTTTTAAAATTATTTTAGAATATAAAAAGGGATTCAATGTTTGAAGTGAATAAATTCAGCAAATAGTTTTTTTCAAATACATGAAGGACTTAGGAGCTCGTTCAAAAAATCTTAACAGATAACAGATAATTCAATAAATATAAGGAAAGATTACGTTGAGTTTTTTGTGTCGATTTATATATAATTTATATCATTTAAATAAGTTTGATATTGTATGAATTTATCTCAAGTTTTATTCCATTTTCTAATATACAGATTATTTTTAAAAATTTTCTTAAAAAAAATTCTAAGAAAAAATTTGTTCAAATTTTTATTTGGAAATTTTTTTTTCTAATCTAAAAATTATGTTTTACACAAAAAAAGTGTCAGAATAAAATAGCTTAATAAAATTAAAGTATGTTTTCACCGTTATATCATTTTAAATTAACCAAATTGATGAATTGCGAACCAGTGTCTGTGTTTTTCTAGAAGAGACTTCTAAAAGGAAACTTTAGGATTATTGATTTCGAAAAAGGAGTTTATAGCAAAATCTTTAAAATTAAAATTATAAAAAAATGATTGAAAATATTCAGATTTAATTGTAACCTTGCCAATATTTCCATTAATCACTCATACTAATCAATTTTTATGTGAATTCATTTAGGCAGATTTTAAATATTTCTATTACATATTTTCCATAAAACACTCAAATTTATCCGATTCTACTGTATAATTTTGAAGCTTTGAAATAAACCGACAGAGTTATTGCTGTTGTTGGTGTTTCATTATATACAGTAGCGGGAATGCTCATTTGAACACAATCATTTCTATTGTGTGTGTAAAAGGGAAGGAACTAATAGTGCAAAGCGCCATCTATAACACAGAAATGCGCATGTTCGAGTAGGATGAATACACGATGGGAGATCTGTCTGCCCGTTTAGTAGATTTTGTACATATATACGCATGTATAACCTTTTATTGAGGAATTAAAAGCGCTTTATGAAACTTTATCAAGATGAAATCAACATATTCGTATATCCGTTTGATGGGCAAGAGGTTATCGAAGGCGGGGTGAGCGTGGTGAGAATTTAGGGTTGATGATATTTATTTGCTTTACATTATGCGCATTCCTCACAGCAATTGACGCCATTTTGAAGAAAACTAAACCCTACAAAGCGACCTTTAAGAAACTTTCTTTTGATTAATCTTATTGTTTCGAAAATTATTTTAATTTTGAATGTTTAACATATTAAATAGGGAAAAGATAGTATATATTTTCATCTGAGCAATTATAAAAGCTGCCTTAGTTTTAATTATATATGATATAATTATTATTAAGCATCGTTTCATCCAGAAGATGAAGAGCACAAACACGACAAAAATTTAAAATGCAATAATTTAGAAGTAATTAAATAATCCTAAAGCTATGAAATTTTAAAATCCTTAAATTGAGACCTTTCATTACCGCGCAATTTTCACTGCTTAACATCTCCTTTCATTTCTTTAGCCAGCCTAGTTTCATTGAAACTATTCACTTTTAAAAAACCTCGTGTCCGTTTCTGCTTTTCCTGAATTGCACGGTGGTTTAAATTTAACAGACGCTTACATACACATGCATTAAAAGCAACAGCAAATGTAAATGATTTATATAAGCAATTGTACATTTCGCAATTAATCTTACGATATTCAATGAAAACTTTGTCTACCTCTTGGTCTAGACATCGTTTAACTTGACCTCTACCTATTTAAGCCTAATAGAATAGTTTTCCTATTTGAAACTCTCGACTAGAAAGAGTACATGCCGCACTAGTTCGAAACTACAAACTGGCCAGACTAGAATAAAGGAAATAAACAATCAGGAAAAGTTGAGTATTTGGAATATTTTAAACTATTAAAATGAAAGTCAATACAAATCAATATCGTAGTAATTTTTGTTCGTGTTAATAGACTGTGCTACATTTATGAATGACTGTGAATGCATTATAATAGTTACACCTATTTCAGATAATTATACCTATGACGCAGATCATCTGATAGGGGCAGTAAGGCGAGTAAGAATTCTTCGTATACGTCATCTAAGAGTGTCTGTACAAAGATATTGGGGCAGCGACGTGCCTTTAGTATATAACTTCATTCTATTCGATAGATACATAGCTTTTCTAAAATGCCTGCAAAAACATATGTATGGGAAAGTAAAATAACAGTCTCAATACCTTAAATAACAGCGTATTGTTTGCATTGTCATGAATAACAAATGCATGAGTTTTCGTGTAAGAATCTTAAGCGATTCATCACGAATAAATTATGATTCGAAATGAAAAAAAGCAAAGAGTGAATTTAATTTGTTTTGTGATTAATTTAAATGGTATTAAAAATTTTTTGTAGTGAGAGTAGGTTTTATTCAAATAAACGTACCCGAGTTTTTTGTTAAGTTTTTCTTTATCGAAAATCATTTTGATATCTCGTAATCCGCATTGTTTTCAGGAGAACCAAGACAATTTTTGCCTATTATGGTCGAAACTTTTATTTTAATCCCTCTTCCCAAAAACAATTCAATTTAAATTGGCAATTCAAATTGAAAGGCAAAATGCTATCAGGGAGTGACACAGCTGCCGCCGGTAAATGAATACCATTCACAATTTCTTTTACTATACTAATGCATACCTTACTTTTTCGTAAGTGTGAGTAGAATTAGCTCAACATTCCACAGTAGTTTCTATCGCATTTTATGCAGAGCTTTCCGTACATTCGGATAAGCTGAAGTGTCACCAAATTTTAATGAAAAGATCTGGATTGGAGATGCCTTTCATTCTCATACTGTTGTAAGAATATCGTTTTTCAAAAACGTCATTAAAATTAGGAGTACCAAAGCCTTTAATTCTGACTATGTCATATGATATATGATTAATTGCAGAATCTCTTTCAAATATCACGAACATTACTGTAAAACCCAATGGGGACGGATTTAGCCAAACATGAGCATAAGAAGGCTCAGCTTTAAAAAAGTGAACCTCTTAATATCTCAGGGAAGCTCTTTTCATGCCATGGCTGTTTTTTCATGGATTTATAATGTTCAACAATGCCATCACGGCCGTAAAAGATCAGCTTTAAAATTTCAAGACTGATAAACTTGGGATTTGCAATTGGCCCATTTTGCCCATTTTCAATACCAAAAAATTTATAAAAATAGAGAACATTCGCTCCACATTTCATGACCATACCTCCACTCGCCGTTATTTATATTTGTGATTCTTGTAGGCGGACTGTGCGAATTATTGGTAAAGAACAATTTTGTCATTATAGAAAATTTAAAAGGGAATTACACATATAGATATATTCATATTAGGTATTAGAAGTGGGCGCGGGTCTCCACATATTTCGCCCATGAATACCAAACAGTTTATTATAATAGAGGATACTTAAATTTCACGAGAGTATCTCTTTTCATTCTCTTGTATGGTGATTCCAACAGACTGAAGGACAGACATGGCTAGATCAGCATAGGTGGTTCTGATCCACAATATATACCCTTCTACATACCTTCTGCGTCTCCTTTAATGCTTTATAAGCAGATGAAAAAACTTAACTTAAGAGGAACTTATACTCTTCACCCTTTGGATGAAGGATACAAAAATTTGCTGAAGATTGAAATTTATTACCAAATTTATTATCAAATCCGTCCAACTTTCGACGGAATGTACATAAAATTAAAGCTGTAGCGGTCGTGCACATTTTGATTAGCAAAAGAAGAAAATAACAGAGGATAAGCGTTAGTAGGAAGTATATCAACGCATACATTCGTTAATTATTCAATAATATATCGTCAAAACATATTAGGAAATGCCAGACAATGTATCTATTACTTTATGTACGATTCTCCATGTTTTTCCTTCATTGTAGTGGCCGATACAGATGTATGTTCGTGAACGCAGCTCTTGTCCGCGGAAACTATCACCCAGCTCAGGCCTCGATTCGATTTTGCCTAGTCCGTCCGCCCGTCTGTCTCTTTTTCTGTCTGGTCGTATTAAAAATGTGAGAACTCGGAATAGTGTCTCTCCCACTTTTCAAAACTAATATAAATTTATCTGTGATTATGTCTCTATTTGTTAGGTTTTAGTGTGAATTCCAAGTCAAAACTTTAGGATGGAGTAGTTTGTGGAAACAATTATGGGACAACTAACGAAGGTATGTTATTTTAAAATGTATTGGGACGAATTTACGTCACCCCTTATTAAGTTTGGTTTGGAGACAAACCGATTTCTAATTACATTTTGAGTATATTATTTTCTCTCTTTCGCTATGAAATATTTTCTATATATTCTCCAACGAGTTGTCTATCGAATGGTGAAAACGGGAGAAATATGATCAGCGCCGCGCCTGTTATTTAAAGTTCATATGAGTTTATATGTCCTCAAAGCTCGACTTTTCAGTTTGCGCAGCAAATCGAAACGACTGTTTAAGAAAAAGTTACTTCAAGAAATTAATGTTATTTATCCGTGAAATTTCTAAAAATAAGCCATGTTTGCCTTACGGATGCCAGGCTGAATCTACTTTTCTCACTTATTAAATTAGTGAAGCAAATGCCGCAGAGTCAATCATTTGTTCTGCGAAGATTTTTTTTAATTTCTTAAATTTCAATGGGCGAAAATGGTGTTCAGAAATAAAAAATAGTAGATGCGTATGGTAGAATGCTTTTGATGTAGAAGACATCACATCGAAATTGATGCAGGGACTGATTGATGTAAATCGTCGCATAACAAATGGTGAGTGAAGTGATGTAAAGTGATGAACGAAATATGTATGGTAAGGGTCCCAAAAGTAATCGGCCTGACAGGTAAATATAAATCATGTAAAACCGCTAAATTTGGCCTAGCGAAAGTTCATATACCCGACACCCGCAGTTTAAATTTATGCTTTAAATCAAATAACCAGTGGGAACGACACGGGTCTTTTAAGATGACATTTCCCTTTCCTTGGTTAATTTAGAGCTACAAACGCATCTTCGATACTTTTCTCAAAAAGTTTACATGGTATAGCATTATAGTAAGATTACCACGCCCACTCTTTTGCGGATTTGTAATATCATCGCGCAACACTGTACCTCGACCATAAAAACTCAAAAATTTGAATAGGCTGACCAACGTTTTACAATTTTACATGATAAAAGGTAGGCGTAGCACCTTTTGCTAATTTTGAAACCCAAATAAGTTATTATGATAAATAATCTTTGCGCCAAATTCAATTTCGACATCTCTTTCTGTTCAAAAGAAAGGGAGACATACGGACTGTCATCGCCCAGGAGGTGATTCTGTGCAAGAATATATATCTTTCTATACCTCCTACGCCTCCTTCAACACGTTACAAACGGAAGCACAAAGTGTATACGCCCTATTCCTTCGAGTGAAGAAATATATATATAAGGATTGTGGCAGATGCCACATAGATAGTTTAGATTTCGAGCGTGAGGCAGCCACTTGTCAATAGAGTACTCTCTCTCTCCTCCTTTCTTACTCTCAAGAAAGGCCAGCCAATATCAAAATAAAAATAAAAGTAGATTCTAAAACAAGCAGTCTGCTCCATAAAATACTGGGTGGCAGGATTTATATGAGACGCCAAAAACCGAAGAAATTTCATTGGTAATGGCGAAGAGAATCCATTAAAAAAGAGGGTCAGTTAGTGATCATCCGCTGAGGAAGTTGTACGGGTTTGCAGATACAGTAAGCGTTTAAAAAAATATTGAAACAGATACTGGCTAAAGGTTTCAATATGACATATTTCACTTGCCCACATTGAAACAAATACATTATTATCAGAATATTTCTATCGCAACTTTAAAGGAATAAAGGAAAATCTATCACTATTTAAGTGTTAAGCCGATTGCATTCGGGACAGCTCCCGCGTAAGAAAAAATTGTATGTCACTTTTACCATAAGGAATTTGACAATTCAACTATGTGAGAAGGTGGAAGGAGTACATATCTTACACCATTCCATGAATACTTAAAATATTTTCAAACATATTGATTCATATTCGCAATATTTTGTATATCCAAATCAATAAAAGGAAAGAATAAATGTCTTTTGCACGAACAACCTCATATTTAATAATTTTATCCCTTTGATGTTAGAAATGAACGTGTGAATCCGGTGCACACATGAATTATGTAACGCATGACTACGCTCCATTTCGAGAGATATTGACTACATTGCAGTGTGAGTTACAAGAAAGACACCCCAATAAAATTCCGCCCAAGAACTTTACATGAATTAAAGTAATAAATATGTAAAGTGCAAAATTTACTCACCGTAGGGAAAAAGAATAAAAGTAAGGTAATTTTATTAAATAGTCTCTTATCTCAAATGGCTTAAACGGATGATTTTCGAATATGATTGGTTCATCTATCACGCCTACTTCGTAACGTATTCGCTGATCACGAATTAATTTATATTATTGAAATATTCGTTGACTCTCTAAATACTAATGTTGGAAATGCCTTTTTTAAATTCTTCCGTAAATCATTTTACATTTGCATCCTTAAATTTTAGACTTCTGGATTATTGTTTGTTTTAAGCATATTTATTTGAAGTTGGAATACCAGAGGCTGAAATTGAAATAAGAGAAACAGATTTATAAGGGATTGATTTGGGAATATGCAAAGTAATGTTATAGTATGTAGATTTGTATATCTCTAGAAAGATATAATTAAAAAACTTACTATATTAAAACATATATAAATACATTTCATAAAACATTGATGCCTACCACTGAATGTGTTCTGGTAAGCCTGTCAGTCGCTAAATAAATCGTTAAACCTAATGTTAATTTCAACTCATCTCGATGAACGATATCAGAAATGGCTGTTTCTGGTGAGGAGGCGGCAATTCCGGACGGGAGTATTTGATTATTTATAAAAACGATGATTTTATGGGACGTCGTGAAGAAAACATTCATTTTGATTTTAATGCTTTATAATATTTAATTACTTAAAGATAATTTCGAAAAAAATAACAACAACAGTGTACCCTCTTAGAACAATAACTTGCTTTAATAAAATACTACAAATCCACGTATCCTTCTTATTGCTGTTTTATTCATTATATTCTCGTGTAGCTCATTGAAAGCTTTCAAATTTATCAATATTATCTCAATTGGGGAGCTGTGTTCGTTTCGACCGATCAGTTTATTTGCTCGTTGTATAAAATTAATTGTCTTAAACTTCCAAAGGAAAAAAATACAATCATGGCGCAAGGGCTGATTTGTTGCCGAAATTTCGCTGGTCTAGCCGTCTGAAGCGACGCATGCAAATCCAAGGGCGAGCAACAATAAAGCGTATCAAGTTTTAAATATTTCTTCCGGAATTTCTTACGTCTTTTCACTTTCTACGTCATTTTGCAATTGCAATTTTAGAATTACTTTTAAGTGAAATCATTCCATTCCATTGTTTCCGAATTTCATTTTTTGTATATTGGAATTTTTAATTCTGATTTTTTTTCGATTTGCTTTTTACTTCGTTGACTTCACAGGTATTTTGTTGGTGTTGGCGTTGTTGTTGTTGTTGTGATTTGTTACTGGACGTTTTAATGGATATGTATTAAAGAATTAAACTAAATCTAATTGAACGGAACTATTTCTATATAAATTAAAATGTTTTGTTACAAATACTGAGTCGATTTTGCACCGAATACCCGCACAAACGCGAATCTCAAAGCTCTTACGGAGTTAGAGATTTTTAATTTAGTTCCATTTGTAGCAGGTTTCTTTTAAGGTTAGAAAGTAATTTTGAGAATTAAAATGAAGCGAAGTTGGTCACAATTATAATTCAGCAGTGGTCGTATAGCTCTGTTCATTATTTTTTTTAATTGTGAATGGCCGACCATTTCTTAATCTAATGTTAGGCCTTTGGCTTAAATGTCTATATTACATTTGAAATATATATATATTTATTATATTAATAATTTATATAGATATATTATGAACTTATTTAGACTTTACTTTATTAGGATTTTACATATCTTATAAAATATATTAATATTTTACAATTGGAATTTTTATATTTTATAATAATTTTTTAAGAGGTTATAGAGGTTATACTGACCTAACTCAACAAAAGGCAGGAAGTAATTTTTATAAACACGCAGAATTATCGGTGTACGAATTTTAAACCAGAAATAATATCTGTTTTAATCATGCAATTACCCCTTTCATTTATAAACGTCGAAAGTTGACATTAGAAAAAATCACCTTTAAAAAAGGTATATTTTATTAGAAAAATCGCTTTTTTATTAAAAATGATACTTTTGTATAATAAATTATCAAAAACATTAAGGAAAATGTAAGATTACTACAAAAATGAGTATATGAATATTTTTTATTGCGAAAGCAAAATAATTGTACATTTGTTATATAAATTTCAAAGTTTTATATGAAAAGATTTGTACTAAAATGAATATGCGTTTCCAGAGATGTATGCAAAAGTGTATGAAACGGATTCCTCTATCTACGGCACGTTTTAATTTCTTTTTCGTGATATGAATTTAGTGATTAAATCTCTTCGGGTCGGCTGGAACGGCCGGATCCAAACCAAAGTTCATTTTCACGATATCACAGAAAACGCTCAGAAAAATAATACCACCGGTTAAGTGATTTAACATATCCAAAGAATATCGCTGATTCGGTCTCCTTGGCAAACTGACCAAAGATTGTATGAGTAAAAGGATGCCGGCAGTTATCTGGTTTTTTATTTAGGTTTGAAATGCCGTTGATTAAAAGGGACAGAGGCAAAGAGAGAAGACAGAAATAAAGTATAAAATAAATAATGTTTTCAATATAGAGAAGTATTATATATTTAAATATTTTTAATATAAATAACGATTTCCATTATAAAATATGTTCTCATCAATCAATGAATTGTACAAGTATTAATTAATAATTTTATGGACTTTTTTCATGTTGATCGAGGAGCCTCAAAGGTTGCGATGAATATTCTATGCCAAAGCCAGAAATAATCACATTTAGCACTGATATCACAAAGATCACAATCAATATTATATCATTCAGAATAATAGCGGTTGCCTGATCTTTTTGCCGATTGATATTCAAACTGCCGATGATCACAAATAGTATTCCGATTAAAAGCTAATAAAAGGGAAAATGTTGAAAATATTGTTGTAAGATGTTTTATTATAATTTTCATTTGTGGAATGATATGTATTCTTCTTTAGGGGTTTCTTAGTTTTTTAATAAAACATCGATTTAAATAATATTAATTAGAAACTATCATTTATGGGTTCCCCCTGCAGCGGTGGTAAACGCGAATCAAATGCTGATATAAATAAATTAATTATCGTGGTAAAGAACGCAAATGCTGTGCGTATGTGATTTATGAAGTTTGCCGATCGATGAAATTCTGGCCTATGCATTCGACAATCGCGCATGAGGCTCAGTGACATGCTTAAAATACCAGCTAAAATCTAATTAATAATTAGATCGAATTTAATATAAATACAATAATTAACGAACTTTAGTAGAAATCATCATCACTCACCTGCAATACGATTGAGAGACTGATCAATACAACCATCAATTTATAAAATTCGTGTTGTTCACCAACTTGTAGAATGTATTTCAATTGTGAAGCATTTGCAGTCAGCAAAGCAATATCCAGCATGCCTTGGGCGATGGTCTTTTTAGTAGCATAACGATTGGCATCCATTGATTTCATCTGAAAGGGACTAGACGGTTAAATTCATAACACGGCCCGAAAACCAAATAGGGCAGCAAAGAAATCAATTAATCAATTAATATTAAACTTATGCATGATGCGAACAAATTACAGTATGATGAAATTATTAATTCTTCCTTATTCCATATCTAGATTGCATTTTAAATAATCGCAAGATATCTGATAAATCCGAAATTACTTAAGCTTTTACTTTATAAATCTCATATAAACTTATAAACTTATATATATATATATATATATATATATATATATATATATATATATATATATATATATATATATATATATATATATATAATATATATATATATATATATATATATATATATATATATATATATATATATATATATATATATATATATATATATATATATATATATATATATATATATATATATATATATATATATATATATATATATATATATATATATATATATATATATATATATATATATATATATATATATATATATATATATATATATATATATATATATATATATATATATATATATATATATATATATATATATATATATATATATATATATATATATATATATATATATATATATATATATATATATATATATATATAATATATATATATATATATATATATATATATATATATATATATATATATATATATATATATATATATATATATATATATATATATATATATATATATATATATATATATATATATATATATATATATATATATATATATATATATATATATATATATATATATATATATATATATATATATATATATATATATATATATATATATATATATATATATATATATATATATATATATATATATATATATATATATATATATATATATATATATATATATATATATATATATATATATATATATATATATATATATATATATATATATATATATATATATATATATATATATATATATATATATATATATATATATATATATATATATATATATATATATATATATATATATATATATATATATATATATATATATATATATATATATATAAACGATATATCTTATCGTTTATATAAAATTTATAACATTATACGCGGATTTTATGAGAATCAACACTTTTTTAGCGTTTTAGGAAGCATAAAATTAATAATTAATTATATATTTAATTTTAGGATACCACTCAGGAAATACAAGGACATAAAGAATAACCACGGGCAATGATCGTGTTGTGTATACAAACCTCTGTTTCGTTTTCCATTCGACTATTAATACGATCAATTATTTGCGGCATTATAGCTTTAAATCTAGAACCTTCTATAAAAATTTTATGCAGTCTAATTCTTACGGAAATTGTTAAATATATTTTGTAAAATATAGTTTGTTTTATTAATCACGAACAACCGATTCCATGCGCAAATGTTTTGTAATCGCATGAATTGTGTACGGCCAGACCAGTTTTTGCAGTTTCGAAATTTCAAACAATTGTTTTTTTCTGTTGAATTTATTATAATCTTTTTAATTTTTATTTACTTTACTTTTTTGCCTATGTTTATTATTCTTTTATTGTGGCTTACTTTTTCCGTTTGAGTTTTTATTTGCTTCGTTTCTTATTCTAAAATTCGCGTTTAATGAAATAGTACACTCAGCAAATACCGAGGTATGGTTTAAACTTGAGAGGCTATAGCTTTACTATGGTTACCGCTGCAGAGGCACAACTTGACAACTAAACAACCACAGCTGAACTAAATGTTTAAATGGAAGCTTTTTGCCATTGTATCCAATGCGAACCGAATAATGATGTTTGATATTTCATGAAATCAGCGCAAATTAAGCAAGCCAATTATTCGAGCCAAGTGTTTATTCTTATTTCTTTTACTCTATATTCTTCACTTTACTTTACCGATAATGTTATTGCTATTGATTTTCCAATCCATGATCAGAATTTTGCCATTTGTTTACTCACCGATATTTAGACAATTTTCAGCAATTATAAGTTTTCTTTAACATAAACTGACAAGATAAAGAATATCTAGCTTTCACTATATGATCATTAAGACGCTGTTTTATGGCAGGCACTTTATATGATACAGTTAATGCATTTTATATGTTTTGTAAATTTGATTACATTCATATTTTGCACGAATTTATGATTCATGAAAAAAACAACAAACAGATGGACCTCAGTTCTGGAATTCAATTTTAGGCTTTTACTTAATGAGCAAATCACAATGAAATAAAATAGTCTAATCTAAAATAAAATAGTTTAATCGAGTTTCTAAATTATGCGTATTATATCATTTAAACTAATAAAATTTAAAAACTAATTTAAATTTAACAAAATTGAGGTATGCGGAAGACGTTACAGAAGCCTTTGAAAATCTCAGCAAAGATTTTCTTTATTGTAAAATTCGATTCTCAGCCATTGAAAATTACAAAATTTATTTAAAAACCATAATTTGTAAATATCTTTACTTACCCTTAAATAATGAGTTTCTCCCAG
This sequence comes from Physocephala rufipes, assembly GCA_963966595.1. Taxonomy (NCBI): domain Eukaryota; kingdom Metazoa; phylum Arthropoda; class Insecta; order Diptera; family Conopidae; genus Physocephala; species Physocephala rufipes. The sequence goes on along the minus strand of OZ016501.1, from coordinate 1,486,236 downwards.
ATTTCTAGGCAATGGATCGATAATAATTGATAGTCTCGATTATAATAATTATTTATATTTTTTGCTTAAATATCTTCACAAATTATGAAAGCGTCTTAATAAATTATTTGATTTCAATTAAGCTTTTTTATTCTTAACATAATCTTATTCGAAGAGCTATATCTGTTTTATATATGCCAGCACAATTGTCTTTGAGAATTCAGAAAAAAATATTCTAAAAAATTTCTCTGCTTGAAGCTTCAGAAATTTTTAAGGAATCACATTTGCACGTTTAAATGCCTTGCTTTAAAAGATCATTTCAGGGCGTACGATATTTCAATGAATTGAGAATTATCCATTGGAACTTAAAATGAACCCTGAAGATCGTATAAAAATGAAAATGTTAAATACTTTTAAGTTATAAATAAGCGTACTTAAAATCATTATTATTTTCCGCTAGTACTTTTTTTACTTTCGACTTCTCCTATTTAAAAGAAAGAACAATGAATTATAGGGTAGCGCAAAAAATGTTGATTGATTAAGGACTTGACATATTTAAAAAGTCTTCCTATGTACGGCTCTGTGACCTTCTTCTTCATATTCACGTTTTGAAATCCACATTTTCTTAAATGTATCGAGAGAAGCCAAGATTGAGCCGCCCATCCACGTAGAATAGAGACGTTCTTGTGGTGCCGCAATCTAAACAGGAACAACGGCTTCCGATATATTCGGTGGTTTATCTTTATTTGGTACTTACCCTTATTTTTAGGTCCTTTGCTGAATTCTTTCTAATCTCAGACAACAGGCGGTCTCCGAAGCCTTTAAACAGCGTTGAACCGCCAGATAAGACGATATTCTGATAGAGTATTTTCCTGAGGTCCATATCAGATTTTTCGATAGCATACATGAGTACATCATGAATACCTTCACATTCTTCTCCCAAAAGATCTGGGCGGAAGAGTACTTCTGGTGCTCTAAATCTAGCTGGGCCAATCTAGTTTATTTAAGAGAGTCGACGCAAGGAGGAAAATGAATTATTTCATAGTGTAGTAAATACGTACCTCTAAGGACTTTCCATCGGGTAAGGTGTATGTGAACTTTTCAGTTTCAACTGTTTCTTCTTTTTGGGGATTTGTCGCTAAGTAGCACACTTTCTCCTTAATTGAGCGTACAATTTCAAATTCAGCGGTAGAACGAAAATTGAAACCCTCCTTGCGGATTAGAGTTTTCAAATAACGCGTAACATCACGCCCAGCAATATCCACTCTCATAATACTGTGTGGCATTGCAAAGCCTTCATAAATAGGAACAGCGTGCGTCACACCATCGCCAGAATCCAGCACAACGCCAGTCACGCGCCCCGTTGCATAACTAGTAATAGGGTATATTTTGAATACAATGAAAAATCTCAGTAAAATACAAAGCCTACAGACTCAATACAGCTTGCATTGAAACAAACAGAGCAGGAGCATTGATACCCTCGAAGAAGAATTCAGCAGCCTTTTCACGATTTCTTCGTGGATTAAGCGGAGCTTCTGTAAGAAGTACAGGATGCTCTTCCGTAAATGTTGCTAGTTGTTCCTAATAACATAAGACAGCATTATTAAACTTTTGTACGCCACTCAATTGGATTCTGTTGAATTTTACTTTACTGTAGATGTAACTCCAAATGCGTTCCATGTCGTTCCAATCCGTAACAATTCCATGCTCCATTGGGTAGCGTATGCTTAGAAGACCACGATGTTCTTCTGCCTTTGGACCTACGAATATGTCACCCTCTAGAGCACCTGCCATGACCCGCACATGTTTTGGCCGACCGATGCTATTTATATATAAAAGGACATTTTAATAGAATAATTGATTTTATTCTAATTTAAAATTTAAAATATTAATGTGAACTCACTAATTTGGAAATCTGCACTTTGGAATATGCTCACCGGCAAAACCAGCTTTGATCACACCAGAGCCCTGTCGTAATAAATCAAATTATTTCAATAAAAAAATTAAATAAGTTTGCTCGCGTTAAAAGATCAGGATCAGAGATTGAATATTTGTTTTTCCACCCGCTATATTGCTCGTGCAAATCAGTTCTCATCAGAAGTTCACAATCGGAAACATGAAAACCATAGTCGCACCAGAAGTAAACATGCTAGTTGTTTCGAAAAGTTCCCGTAAGCAGAGGAAGTCAATTATGAGTTTTGCACCCAAAATTGGACTCTCAACTGTAGATTACGGGCGGCTAGATGAAATCGATTACTTCTATCAAGATTGTCAGGATTTCCGAGACTACTATAGAGATCCATATAATAAATTACCTAGACCTATCATATTCCAGAAGCATTATGGTAAATGCGGAAAGAGGACAACAGATAAAAATACTCAATTGCTGTCTATGCCAATAAAATGGGTTCGGGAGTATCAGCCAGTTATTTGTCCTGTCGAGTATGGGCGAGCATTACATTTGGATGAAGGTATTCGACTGGCTGGTCAATACGATTTAACATCATGCATCCGGTATAAACGTTAAACTACTGCTTGTCAATGCTACCATCTATTATTACTGGGAACATCTTATAAAATCTTTAGTGTCTATATAATAAATTGAAGTTAGTGTATATGTAAATGAGATCAATGGAATTTAAATCTCTTAGTCAACATTTTCATTTCGGCAATAAGTTGGTTAGTCACGGGTGTATGTTGGGTTTGTCAGTTGCAATAATAAACCACAATCAGCAGGTAGAGAGGCAATGAAAGCGGGTGATGTCATTTATTTCTCCTTTTTAGAAAATTAGCCGCACCTCGCAAGGGTAAACGTGTTCATTTCTAATAACTTACATTATCAATGACGACGGGCTGGTTGACTACTACATCATAGGGCTCCATAATTCTGCAAATCTAATTTGAAAACCTAAAGATCCTTGAAACTATAAACTCTTCGCCTGAACAACTTCTTGCACGACTACAATTTTCCGAAAATCCAAGAAACTCAATTGACACTTTCCTGGTTGGTGGTTTTTTCTTTACCATCAAAAATTAAGTCAGTGTTGCCAATCACATAGATATTTTCACTGATGGGCAATGCCGAGCTTTTCCTTGGAGGTAGTTTACTTGGTTTACTTGGATGGACTAGATGGTTTACTTGGTGGAAGTAAAGGTAAAGATATAGAACACTGAATTCGGAGTATCAAAAATAGGTTTGAAATTTTTTATGACCTTTTTGCGTTTACTTTTACAGAAATTACTGTTATTTTTGTCTTCTTGTAGCTAAGTCCAAATACACTCACTAGATATATACTTCGCTAAATATACAAATAATATATATATAGTCATATATGTGTTATAATTATGAGTCTCGAACTTGTATCATACCTATTAAAATTTTTAATTTTTTACAATAGTTGACGACGTTTCGGAAAATAGCCCTGTTAATTCAACGCATAGAGTACGCAAAGTCCTACCTGTTCAGCTGCTTTTAAGTGTACTAGCTAAATAAGCGCGTATAGCGTCGTACTGCTTTCAAATGAAATTGAAATACGCAATTTTATGAGTGTGTTCATAATACGCGACGCACTGACTCATGGCTATACGAATTTTCAATTTCGACTACAGCTAAAAAATGGAGTTTTTACAAAACGGTTGATGCTAATGAATGAAATTGTGTACAGAGAAAGAAGAGTGAACAAACAACATATTGACACAATGATCCAATTTCGTTTGCGTTTATTGTCGATCTGTAAAGAAGCAAATGGAGATACGCATACGCCTTCTTTTAGTTTGCACAGTAAATAACTTCAAACGTTTTTTAGCCTAAAACACACATCCCGTAGGTTCTTTAATTGCATTTTAATAATATATTCACTTTCTTTTATATTGTTTTATACCAAAAATCTTAATTTTAATTTTAAACATAGTGATATAATTTTTTGCTTTGAGAACGAGTTAACAAGTAGCACATTTTGATATATAAAATGAATAAAATATGAAATAATACAATGGAATAGATATGAGTAAAATTTCAAACGAGAATATCACAAAATTTAAAAGTGGGCTACAGACGAAATAATACCAGTTTTAGGACAATCCACTATAATCTTGAGTTTCTTATCGGGCCATTCAAATTCAATACATTTCGTTATATTATGATTTGAATCCAAACCGGCAGCTTGGAAATCTGCTATCATACGAGGCACCAAGTCATCAGTTATAAGCACTTGAATCCAGTAGCCAATGACGCCATATGGATGCTGTGCACTAACGACAGAACCCGTTACTGATTCGCTTACTAAAGTTAAGGCCAAATTTTGTGATTTGAATGTGAAATGACGCCCATGGCGGATACGATCCTTAATGGCTAAAATTAAAAATTTTGCTGCGCACGGGGCCAATGTAATTTCAATGCCAGTCAGAGGAATGCAATTAGATGCTTCTGATTGAAATTCCAGTGGGCAATATTTCTGTAATGAATTGCTGTTTGTTGTCATTGGTGGCAAGAAGCTATTGCTGTTGTCATCCTCCTCACATTTGATTTCGTCGTTATTCTGACGGTTGTTTTCTTCAGATAGGCATTGTTCATTTAGGATCTGCGAATCGATTTCCTCTTCTTTAAGGCGGTACTCGGTGTATTTTTCGCGGAATGTAAAATCCGCATTAATACCAGCTAGATCGGACCCTTGTTTTTCTAAGTCTTCTTCTAAGTTAAATACATTTTCTGGGAACAGTTCAAATACATTTTTTACGCGTTGCATATCTGTAATAAGCAACTCTCCGCCAGTCTTCGTGTCTTGGCATAAAAAATTCAATACCCCCCTACCATTCCATTGAGCAGCTCTCTCGACTTCCTCATCGGTGACACCCACAATTTGACAAAATTCTACTATTCCAAAAGGTGTTTCAATACAGCCCAACTGTGGATCTTGCGCTATTAATATGTTTTGAATTTTTGAATCTGAACTACCGTCCAGACTTTTTCGCCAAGGAATGTTATCACCTGGCCACAAATTATTTCCCGTTTGAAAGCAATATCGGGCAATCGACTGCAACAAATTAGCCGGCCAAGTTGGAGGCCGTAGAGGTTTATCTGTCCGTTCCTGTTGTTGGATTTCAGCTTCCGTTTTCAACAGACGAAAAGTAAGTTCGAATCCCATTCCTGAACGTGATCCATATTCGTTCATTTTATCGCGGACATGAACTCTTTCATCACCGTGAAGATCGCTCAGACCGAAACTGACGTAGTGCCAATGGGAAGCAATGCCACGATCTGGATTACCAGGATTATGATACATACTGATGTAATCTAGTGGATCGTTTCCACCAAGCCAATATTTAAGGAGTGTAGTTACTTGTAAAGGATTTGGTTGATCGGGATAGATTGTACGCAAGTGATCAATAAGAGCCTTAAGACCCGGCGGAGGTTGAGGCTTGTCCGCAGCTGTAGGAATTGGTGTATAGCCAACAGCGCCCTCCTCTGAATCGGAAGTTGCACGCGCCATTATAATAAATTATTTATGCAACTTAATGTAAGGAATTTAAGTTAAAAATATATTGACTTAAAAAAATTAAAGGAACATGAAATATATAAAGCAACTCAAACTATTCCATGCAAATTTCGTAAACAAAGGACGTCACTAATCTCAAATATTAATTGTCAAAGGCAGTATCTCATCAAATGTCAACTTCTTTTAGAGTTGCCAATCATTAAAAATTTATGTTTAACAATATTTCTCTGTAATGCTATAAATCCTAGCCGTTACATGTCAAAATTACATAGTCTTACGGGAATTGAGAGAAAAAAACAGTCGCGCTGCTGACGCGTACGACAACGACAGTAATGAAAATTTTCCGCTTTTTCTTGGTTGTCGCTAGTCTTGTTCTTCTTTTCTCCGTTTGTTTACTTTAAATGACATTAGCAATTATCAAAATTGTGTCGAAATTACAGATTGTGCCTTAAAATTTTCTTGAGTGAATATTAATAAATTTAAATATAGCTACTAAAATTATAGTGATTCCATATTTTCAGAACGGCTGATATAGAGGAAGTTCTAATTGGGCAAGTAAGACAATATAGATGTCAGTATGATAAGAACTTTAGCAAACAAACGAATTTAATTTACAAACAAACAAACAGATGTTTTCTGCTAACTTCAGCGACAGCAGAGTTTTGATGTGTCGACGCGACAACTGTCGCGAGGTTTTGTTTATAGCATAACTCTAAAATGCCATAAGTCAAGTGGCCGGTGTGTATTTGGTGATCTGATGGTTTGAACTAAAAGCAGTACTTTTTTCTGTACAAAAGAAAGAGCTGCTCTTTTGAATTTCTGTACAAATTCAAAGGAGCATAAGTCTGAATTATATATTGAAATGAAAACTATTGCCAATGCTATTTATATTCTTTTAGAGAAATCCAAATAATTTTTTGATTTCTAAAATGTATTAAGTAGTGCTTGTATTTCTATAATGAATAAGTAATGCATATATAAGTAATATAATTAAATGTTTTGATTGCCTTTCATGCAAAATAAGCGACGAGTAACACAATTACTATCAATTAGTACAATTAAATCGAGCACAATCGTGTCAGTAATCAGAACTCCACTCATTCCCATTTCTTTTCGTTTTACATTTATCGGCTTTACATGTAAATAAGTATCAAGAATGCAAAAATCATTGAAATAATGTAACACAATTTTCAATATTAGTTCAAACATTTTCCTGCATTTTAAATAATAATCAATATACAATGAAAGTTTTTCATTATTGCTGAAATTGTTGGTAATCGTTGGAGTTGAAAATGTTTTCATTGTCATGTTTTCATTTTGTTACCATAACTACAGAGGAATATATCATGAAATATTTCCAGTTTAATATTCGGGTTATAGATTTTTACATACATTAACATCTAACGACGTCCTACATTTTATTCCTATAAATTTGAACAAAATTTTTTTTGTAAAATAGTAAAGTGAAATCAGTATATGTAAATGGTATTCATGTATGATACAATATCATGCGATATCATACAATAATGTGTGATTAATTTTTAATCACTAAGCTCTATGCCTAAAGAGGTAAGTCAAAGTACTTGTGGCTTGTCTGTTTGTAACACATTCAATAAATTTCATTTATAAAAGATTCCATACATATCTTCACAGGATGAACTTCTAATTCGAATCAGCTATATTTTTGGTAGTTATATAGGGACATTACCGCTTGGGTGACGTCTTCGTTGATGTGGGTTTGCTACATCATAGATAAAGGTTTTATGGAGGAAGCTATATGTATAATATGTAGTTTAATTGAGGGATTCAACCAATACTATAAAATTTATATAAATTATTATCAGCCAACTAGGAAACCGTAGATTTAGGAGAGCAATTAATTTGTGAATGAAAATATTATCGGATAAAGTAAATATAGTTTTTTGTTAATATTGTTATATTGTTTTGTTATATTGTTTTATTTTTTCTTAAAAATATATCGGCTCATCATATTTAAGTTAATTATTTCTCCTTAATTTTATAAACTTAGAAAAGTATCAAAAGCAACTCATTCATTCAAAGGTATCGCTTTACTGTCGCCTATTGCTGGTAACTTGACGTGATTGCGGTTAGTGTGCGTGCGTGTGTGCATTTGGGTGGCTGTTGGCGATTACAGTGTGGTGGCGTTGGGACCAATAACATTTGTTGTTGTTGGATACAATATTTTTAAACACTTTGCGAGCGTTGGCAGTTGGCAGTCGGAAATACATTAGTTTAAATTGTTTACATTTGAAATTCGTCTAGCTTTTGGATCGCGTCTTCGATATCAATAATTCATTCCGTTTTCAGCAGCGAGCGCGAGAAGGCCGTTTTTGCGGTGTATCGAAGCGTGGTCAGTGCATGACAAATAGCTCGTGTTTTTGTTTTTGATTTCAATTCTATTCTTTTTCATAAATAATTCGTTCTCTCAAACAAAATTTGCGGTCACTCGGTTCTCTTCGAATAAACAAAAATATATGGTGCGTCCTAAAATATATTCTTGTCTTCAAATTTTTTTATAAATTTTGATTTTCGAAATCACATTATCACAAATCACGTTTCTTTTTGTTAAAAGTGGTGATATCCGCGGTGGAGACAATAATGATAAACACCACGTTAAAACGTTTGTTAAAAAGTTTTGATGTAAGATTTTGTGATATTTATACGAATAAAACGTTTCTACGGGTGAAGACAAGTTTTTTATAATTAAAATATACTGAATTCTTGGCGGTATTAGAATTAGTCTTTCAAAAATCGTTTTTTTATATAAAAATATCTCATGAAATAACGACGTGGATTAGCATGAATTACAATTTTTTCAATAACTTATTTGAATTTAGTTAAAACTGTTAAATAACAATTAAAATTGATAATTTCGGGCATTAAATTTACTAAAAAATGTCGACTCTTTCTGGCTCTCTTTCTCTTTTCAATGCCAAAAATAAGTTTACTACAAAAGAAAGATAAAAAAAAATTAAAGATAAAAAATTATATTTTCGTATTCATATGTTTTAGTTCAAACCGAAGTATTATCAAAATGACGATATAATTTCAAAAATTATTATTGAAACATAAAATGTGAATAAGAACAATCTAATTTTCGCTTAAATTTTAAAGTTAAATCAATTAAATGTTATTAATAAATGGCAATGATATTAGCATAATATATTCACTTATTTTATAATTTTATTATATTCATTTAAAAATCTGACAATGACAGTGTGTTTTTACAGTCCTTCGTGAGTCGTTGCTTCTTCAGAGTTTTCCATAATCGATGCGTCACTGAATAGTCGTTAAACAATAAGCGCCTATGACGAGAAAAATTGTGGCGTCATCGTTAATGATTTCAAAAGCTTAGAAATCAATTTAAGAGATACTAGGATAGAATACCAAGCGCCAAATTCATTCCAATTCATGAATGAATAAAAGTCCGTTCATTCATTCAGCCTTTATTCACTCAAACCATAAAACATTCTTAACATTACATTGTACATGTAGTAGTAAAAGAAGAAAAAAGTGAGAAATTAATTGTTAACAACCTGTCATAGTATCAGAAAGTGTGTAAAAGCGAATCATTAAATCATCATAGTAGCTCACATAAAGTAGAAAACATCTCGGGGAACGCGATACAATATCAAGAGACTGTAAAATTATGAATCAGAGAATGGCTGTTGAAAAAATGATGTCCGAGGATCCTTCAAGAAATGCTGCATCGTCAGCGACAGAAACATCATTTGTCGTCAATGCTCAGGATCATATTGAGGCGCCCTGTTGTCGCGATATACACGGAACAGAGCCACCAGATGGAGGTGTGCGCGCTTGGTTGGTCATGCTTAGCGCCTTCGTATGCAATGGAGTCATTTTTGGTATCATCAATACTTATGGCGTCATTCATTCACTGCTGACCGATCGTCTGGCCGAACAAGGCGATACACAAGCATCTAGTAAAGCAGGTAAGAAAGGGGTCTATGGAAAACATACATATCAGTCATGTATGTTGATTCTAAATGCTACAGAAAATACGTATACAGAATCAAATTAGGTGAAAGTAGCAGAAAGCTTTCGCATTGAAAGTATTTCAGAATGTAATTGTTCATTTTCGAGCTTTGATGTGGCCTAAAATAATTTATATAACCCATTCAGAAGTCATTCTTAGAAAGTAATGACCAATTGTGAGATTTTAATATTCTCAAAGGGCCCGAAAAGGGCCATTCCGTTCTCTGATTGCAGTGCTTTGGTGGCTTC